>DVPD01000740.1:0-10518 GCA_018237605.1 Apyrrothrix (Melanopyge) sp. n. Burns01
GTGCACATGGGCTTGGATATATGGATATATATAGAAATCACTAAATTATAGATTACAGCTCGCCAAAATAGTGAAATAATAGGTGGGCTTATATTAAGTAATCACCAATTATACTGTACCTTATACATACAAATAAAGATAAGGTCTATAACTGCTGACTGTAAAATAATAAATTAATGTGGCAACTTACTGGTCTTTTGTGTAATGATTGAACAAAACCCATGAAGAGATCCAACAGCGCCGATTTGATAGTCAACAGAGTACCTCAACGACGTAGTAGATAAGGTGGTAGAGGGTACATAGCGTGGTGCGCTGCGCAGGTTCGCGCAGGTGTCGGCGCAGGCGGCGCGGCGCGAGGCTGAGCTGCAGCGCGGCGCGCGCGCCTGGGCCGAGTTCGAGCGCGCGTGCGGCGCCGTGCGCGACTGGGCCGCGCGCGCCTCCGCGCTGCTGGCCGACGCGCGCCTCGACACCAAACAGGCAGTCGACCTGCACAAGCGCTTCTTCCAGGGCGCCGACGAGCGCGCCGTGGCCGACATGGTGCGCGCCGGCCGAGAGCTCGTCGAGGTACGCTGCACGCTCGCGATGAAATTATTCATAGTCCGAATGACATGGGAAAAACTTCAATCGAAATACAAATAAACCAAAAATCAATGACGTCTCTCTACGTCCTATCGGTCGAGACTTGTACAAATATTGCAAACCTTGAAGATCAATATACATGCTGATGACATCGGAATAATTGCTATTAAAGATAAAGAACCAAGTCGACTGCTCAAGTCGAGTTCAGAAAACTAAATTTTTAAATCTCTTACAAATCACTAATAGCTCCTAAATAGTTTTAGATCCTTCTAACATAAAAACGTACGTTTTCGGCTAGTTGGTGAATGAAAAAGACCGGCCTGAAATTGTACACACGGTAGAGGAGCTGCAAAAGAGATGGAGGGATCTCCTCGATCGAGCTCCCCCGCACCTCATGAGACTGGAGTTCAGACTGGATGAGGCCATCTTCCATCACTGCATCAAAGACATCGAGAAGGAGATCGTTTATGAGGAACAGGTAACTGATTTGTGTACAACCCATTAATTCCAAGTACCATGTTGTTAAATAATTGTATAAATGAATATCATAATCGTATCACTATTCATATACCACACTGAAAGCTATAATTACTAAAGGTTCTTAGAAGAAATCAATTTGAAACCGAAATAGACCGCAGAAAGTGCAGTCTTAATTGTTGTCGATTGTTTATGACTTCCTAGTAAAATTAAGTACTTCTTAATAAATTTTACATATTTGATTTATTATCCATTGTTATCAGTGGGTTTCCAATTAATTTTATATTATTAGTTTTATTTTATAATATGACAATATTCTTCAAATACCAGGCATACAACCAGAGCGATGACGCCGATGGCATTCTCATCCGCAACGAGGAGTACTTCCGAAACCAGGGCAAGGTGATGCAGGTGGAGCACTGCCTGCAGAATCTTAGCAAGATCGCATCTAGCTACACGCAACAGACCGGAGATACCGTTCTAGAGGAGTCGCTTCGTAAATGTGAGCAGCAGTGGGAGGGAACTGTCAAGAGAGTCGAACACTTTAGGCAGCAGCTGCAGAGAATTCCTGCCAAGTGGGATTTGTACAGACAGAGATTCGCAGAGATGGAACGGTGGATGGATCACGTGGCCAAGACAATGGATAGCATCGTCAGAGAAGTCGATTCGGCTGAAGCGTTTGAACGAGAGAAGACGATATTCCAGGTAAGTTATAATAAGGAAGGTTACGAAACTTAAGTGTCTTAATTATTTTAGAATTGGTCTTTAATGCCGTTTATTTTTATGCTTACCCTGGATTCAGCTAAGGGAATTAATGGTAAATATTCTTATAAAAAATGTAAAAAGTTTTATTTTTATTTATAAAATTAGTTTTTTATATTTATGTTATACTTTTAATTGTTACTTTACCCAGATGTAACGAACAGTACAGTGAAATTTAAAAGAACAATATAAAAATTTATACGTGTGATTATATAAATACAATTTCAATTAATTCTAGAACATCTGTCGAGAAGCCGATAAGAAACGTGAAGATATGAAGTGGCTGGTACAAACACTTGATATGCTCTCCAACCACTGCTCGGAGTCAGAGGCTCAAGACGAACAAATCAAACTCGAAAACCTCATAGCTAGATATAAGAATCTAATACCAACTATAGAAATCACTATGATAAAGACCGAAACCTATACACGCTGTTACACCTACAGACGTGAAGTCCATGAGGTTATTTGCATATTAGAAGGTGCAAAGCAACAGGCTAAGGTTGAACCCGAGCCGCAGTCATTGCAACACGTTGAACAATTAGTTCTGGAACAACAAGCGGCTGTACAGAAACTCGACCGCCATCGACCTTCCGTAATGTCTATGCTTCAACGAGGCAAAGAACTAATACGTGATGCTAATGCACCCGCTTTCGTCCGCGAAGATGTAAGGAATCTAGAAACTGGTTGGAATGCCGCTTATGATTCTAATACTGAACGACTTCATAAGCTTCGTGACACACATAAAGTATGGTCCAATTACGAGTATCAGAAAGAAGAATTATTGTCAAATATTGATAAATTTGAAAGTTATGTAGCTCATCCAGGTTTGGAACTCGGTGTTACCAACATTAACCGAGAACTTCAAGAAACAAAAGCAATAAATGTGGAAGTAGAGAAAGCTAAAGCAGAAAGATTACCTCAATTACAGCAAGCTTACGCTGAACTACAATCTCTTACAGCAAACAAACCTAAACCTGTTATTGAAAAGGATTTGGAGACGATCGAACGTAAACTTGGTATGGTTCAAGATGAAGTTCAGCATAAAGTAGAACATTTGCAAAAGTTCAATGAGGAATGGATCAAGATTGAACACAAATTGGAACATGTCCGCGAATGGATCAAAAAAGAAAGCCCAGCATTGATATCACAGATACAATCCGAAAATATTACACCAGAAGAACGTGTAGTAAAATCACAATCGTTACAGAAAGTTATATCTGAGAAATTGGAAATAATTCGTAATGTAGCCGATCAGGGAAATAAATTGGCTGTTGAACATCGCGTGCATGATGCTAATAGGCTTAAAGGCGAAGTTGTTTTGTTAGAGAAAATGATGGCGGATCTTAAAAGGTCAACTGAATACCAAACTAAAGTAGTGGAACATGATTTGGCTAGTTGGCAGAAGTATCAGAAAGGTGTGGCCGAGATAAAACCTTGGATTGAAGAAGCAGAAATTAAATTAGCCAATATTCCTAAACCTATTACGTTACCCGAAGCTCAACAATTACAACAACAATCAAGAGCTTTAATTGCCGACTGTGATAAACAGCTAATGAATTTACAAATTTTGTCAAGCGTAAGTCACCAACTTTCTGGTAAAACTAGTGCCCCTGATGAAGTTGATGCAATCCATTCCAGGTGGGCTGTAGTCCACGACTTAGCGGATCAGTGGAACAATAAATTGGATAAACTTGTTACCAATTGGGAAAATTTCGAACGTGAAGCGGAAAAATTAGAAAGTTGGGTTGATAATGGTGAGAAATTGCTTAGTAGTAGAGTTGTTAATGTTGATACTCCACAAATTGAAAAGTTGGATAGAGAACTTAATAAACTTAAATCGTTTGGAAATGAGATTTCACAACAACAAGCAAAGATTATCAGCTTATCACAGACATGTGATAACATCTGTCATAGTATTCAGCCCGAAGGTGCTGCTTTATTAAAGAACAAAGTGTCAGATATTAAACAAAGAACCAATACCCTCGCCGAAACTGTTAGAACTAGAGTAAATGAACTGTCAGACAAAATCATTGTCAAGCAAGAATTCCTAACAAAGTTACACAACTTTGATAACTGGATTACAGACTTCAGGAGAAAGACCGAAAGCTACGATCAAATTGCCGCTGATAAAGTAGAACCAACGTTACAATCTATGCACGTATTACTTCAAGAGCATGCCGAGAAAGCTCCTGAGTTTACTGAAATATACAATGAAGTTAAAAATATGACCCTTGCGTCGCATCCGGATGAAACTCGCTCATTAAGTGATACTTACTCAAATATTGCCGAACATTATCAAATTATTGAATCCAATATACAACAAAACAAGAATGTACTTCAAAAATGGTCTGATCTCTTAAATTGGTACGAAGACAATAGACAACAACTTGGTCATGTTCAGTATCAAATTGAAGGACCAAAATTAACACCTGAAAGTTATGAAGTTCTTAAACAAGAACTGGTGAATATTATTACCAAGATACCTGAATGGAAGAGTAACGTTGTGCTGCTAGATGGGCCATCTCGCGTAAAAGTAACTGATTCGAATACTGGTAGGATGATATCACCGATGAGCTTAGTGAAGGAAATTGAAATGAAAGCAGAGACGTTATTGAATCAAGTGACATCAAAAAGAGATCTAGTACAGAAAGTTGGTGCTAGATGGGATAAGTTTAATGTACAACATAAGGCATTAGCTGACGTATTACATAACGTTCAATCAGCCTTAAATGATATGTCGCAGAAACTAGTACCATTAACGGAAGCTACCATACAAGAAATGACTGAAAAGTTAGATAATTTAGATGCCGAGCTTAAAGAAAAACAATCAGTCCGAAAAGAGTTGAGAGAAGAAGGACTGCACTTAATGCGAGAAGATCAGCCAAATATGGGAACCATACAAAATGCTCTTTCAGCTGCAGACAACAATTGGGACCAAGTCGTTAATTGTGTTCGTGACACCAAAAACAAATACATATTACTGTCATCTACATTGCAGGAATTAAAAAATTTTTCGGTTGCTTTTGACAGGGAAATGAATAGAGCTGAGCAATTGTATAACGAATGCAAAGATGCTCCAAATGATTACGTTCAAACGGCGCAATCATTGGATAAAGCGAAAAAGAGTTTTGAAATTCTAAAGCGATCTAAAGGATTATTGGACCAGATGGACGTTATTAAGCAATCGGTTTTAAAACAAGCTTCAACTCTAGGTGGTTTTGATACTACTCCCTTAGAGGAATCCTTCCTGAACTCGCAGACTACCTGGGAAAGAGTTAATGATGCCATAATAAAGAGAATACAAGATTTAGAATCTCAACTTATTGTCTGGAGACAGATCGACGATACTAAGAACCAGCTTCTAACTTGGTTGAGTGAAACAGGACAAAATTTGGCAAATGCTTGTGATAATCTGGAGATAAGGTTTGGACAAAATCATCTTGCGAAGTATAAGGAGGAGTTACCCTTGTATTTAGGTCTCAGAAATAGTATAAAGGCCAAATGTGAACAGATCACAAATTTAAACAAAAGTATTCCTGCAGGACAAGTTACTTCAGTTATTGATTATCTGGATAGTGAATTTGAGGCTTTGAAATTGTTAGCAGATAATTTAGATAGTGCTGTATCTTCTTTAGAAACAAAAGAAAACAAGCTTAAAGATAGCATTAAACGTCTTTCAGATAATGTAAGCAAAATTCGTGATGATATAATAAGATGTGATGACATGTCTGGCGATAACGCAAAAATATTAGACCGTTTAAAGAAATGTCAGTTGTGCAAAACTGAATTACAAAACTTAAGCGACGAGATTGATAACCTAACACAAAATGTATCAGAAATGAATGCAAACTATCCAGGTTTCTATGAATCACTTGTGCCAAAGGAATTGAGTACATTACAAAAAAGATTTGAAAGCGTATTAGTACACGCTAATAAAACTGAAACCACGCTTTTAACATTTTTACAAAAGCTTTTTACTGATAAATTAAATATGTTCAATAGAAATTTAAAAATGTTAGATGATAAGACGAGATGGTGTGTACCTGATGTAACAAGTGATAAGTATAATTTGGAAGTCAAATGTGCAGCTCTTGCTGACGTAGAGAATGGTATCACGGACTGCAATAAGAAAGTTGTTGAATTAAAGGAAGCGTGTGAAATCTTACGGGCCGTTGCAGAACCGGCTTGTGCTCAAGAAGCAGCAGTACAAACGGAAAAAGCACAAAAGAATTTAGAAGTACTAAAAGCAAATTACGAAGAAATAAAAAATAGGTTGCAAGACAATATAAAAGCGTGGCAAGATTACGAAATGTTGCTCGAAAATGTTTCTGAGTGGCTAAAAGATAAAGAAAATAGAGTTCGACAAGAAGCAGTAAGTCTTCACGATTTGAAAGAAATTGATCAGAAGATTTTAGATATTGACAATCTTGGCAGAGAGATAAAAGAGTACAATAGTGAAATAAAAAGACTTACTGAAATCGGAGATAATATTTTATCACGTAACCCTGATTCACGTGTTTTGCAATATATTAACCATTTGGTAACCAGATATCAAACAGTGGATAAATTTATGGACAGCCATCTTAAGAGGCTGAAAGAATTAAAAGATAATAAGAACAAATATGACAAAACTATAGCTGAATTTAAAAATTGGTTACAGGATGCCAACGCTAAAATTACAGATTTAGCGGCCATGAGTAAGCATGCCAAGCCTACTACTGCTGACCTAGAGCAAGTGAAGCGACTGAATGAAAATAAAGAAATGGGTCAACGACTGCTTAATAACGCTGTTGAATCAGGTGAATCTCTATTCAGTGGTATAACGCCTGAAGGACGTGAACAAATTAGAAATGAATTGAGAACTCTACGAGATTACTTTGAAGATTCGGTCGATTCATTGAATAATGTAATTAAGGATATTGAAACGACTATTAATAAAAGATCATCGTTCGATGATACCTTCAATCAGGTTCAAAAATGGATCATTGACAAGGAAAAGGAACTCGGTGAGTTCAAATTATGTCCAACTTTACCTGAAAAGAAAGCTCAACTTCATGCAAACAAAATTTTACATCAGGAGGTTGAATTACATCAATCTATGTTATCTCAACTTACTGAGAAAATCAAACTAATGCCAGATGAAGAAGCGGAAAAAAGTCTTTCTAAAATAACTGAAAGACATACAAATGTAGCTAAAGAACTGGAAAGAAGAATTGCTTTATGCGAAGCTCATGTGTCTGATCATGAGAAATATGTGCAAATGTTTGAAGAGACCCGTGACCGTCTTAACCATATAGTAGCTGAAAACAGCATGTTAAACTATGGCGTTGTCACGCAAAAAGATGACGTCGATTCTAAAATTAATGCCATTGGAAAAGTAACATCGAAAATGAAGGATATTGATAACGCCCTTGGAAGTTTGAAGACACAATTACACACTGTTTTAGAAACCACCAGTTCTAATGGTCATCCAGTTCTTATTAGCGAATTTGAACAACTGAAGGGAACCTGGGAACAATTTACCTCGCAGTGTCAAGAGCACGACAAGAAATTAAAAGACATGTTGAAACAATGGAACGAGAGTCAAAAGACACTGGATGAACTTGAAGAATGGTTGAAAGTCAAAGAAAATCAGCTTAGAGATCAAAGTCTTAAAAGCAGTCTGGAAGCTAAAATTGCTCACTTACAGAAGGTTAAAGAAATACAGAGTGAATTGACATCTAGAAATGCAGAGTTTGCTGCATTGGGAGATACTAAACAGAATGTTACCGGTGAATCAGAACTTACATCAAAAACTTCTAAGTTAGCGACTTTGTACCATACATTAAATAACCTTGTTAATGAAACTATATCAAAGTACGAAATGTTTGTATCAGAACATCAAGCCTTTGAAAACGAGTATAACGACATGGAAAAATGGCTGATGAGCATGCTCGGTGAATTACAAGATCTAAATGAGATTGTTGGTGACTACGCTGTTTTACAAGAGAAGCAGAATAAAGCCAAGGAACTTTATGAAGTGAGGAATAAGAAAACCCCCGCATTTGAGGAGTTCTTAAGCTTGGGCGAAAAGCTTTATGCGCACACAAGCCCAGATGGCAGAGAGGTGGTTCGTCAAAAAATTCGTAAAATACGGACGCTCTGGGATAGTTTTGGCGATAGTTTTCAAGAAACTGTTAACAAATTGGATCAGTGCCTGCTTCAATTTTCTGATTTTTCACTAGCACAGGAACAACTAACTAAATGGCTCAAAGATGTTGAAAGAGCTATGCAGCGTCATACTGAATTGAAAGCTTCTTTAGAAGAGAAAAAGGCACAACTACAAAACCACAAAATAATGCATCAAGAAATAATGACACATCAACAGTTGGTCGAATCAGTTTGCGATAAGGCTCAACAATTAGTTGATCAAACACACGATGCTTCATTAAATGTTTATTTACAATCAATAAAACAATTATTCCAAAACATAGTAACAAAATCTCAAAACCTACAAGACAATTTAGAAGATTGTGTGAAACGACATGAAGATCTCGTAAAATTAATTCAGCAATACAAAGAGTGGCTTGGATCCCAATCAGAAAAGCTTCTGGATATTGAAAATGCAACTGGGGAAAAACCAGAAATAATAAGAAAATTGCAATCGGCTGTAGCCATAAAAGACATAGAAAAAATAGGTTCCAATAAGCTGGATGAAATTCGTGCTATTTTTGTGGTCGTTAGCAAGAGCACATCGGAGGTTGGTAATACAGCTATCAAAGCTGAAATTGACAACTTACATGATCAGTTACGTAATGCGGTAGATAGTATTTGTACATCTGAGCAAAAATTGAAACATACTTTGGAAATCTGGAATAAATTTGATTCGTCTATTGAATCCATATCAGAATGGCTTAAGGATATGGAGTCAAAATGCCGGGATCAAGCGCTGTCCTCCACTTTGCAAGAAAAAGAAGCACAGTTGCAACGATACGTTAATCTTCGAAACAGCATTCATGCAAAAGAAAAGGATATTGACGCTTTCGTTGATGAATCTCATAATCTTATTCAACTTAGTGGCGTCGAAAGACTTAAGCCCCTTGTCACTCAGGTTAGTAGCCGTTACCAACAGCTACATATGATTTCTAAAGATATAGTCAACCATTGGTCTGAGTTGGTAGCAGATCACAAAAAATACGTTCAACTTCGCAACGAGTTCGAATCATGGTTAAAGCCCTTAGAAGAGCAGTTGTCGCAAATGATAACTAAGGAAGATAAACTCAGCATAGAGAGCAAGGGTAATAAACTTCAAGTATTTTTATTGGAAAGAGATAACGGCGAGCACAAAATGGGAATCTTGACAACAGCTGGTGATAAAGTTCTACCTGAAACAGCTGCTAATGGTAGAGAAAATATCCGTGCAGAAATAAGAACTCTTAGAGAAAGATGGGATAAGCTTAATGATAGTATTGTACAACAACAAAAGGAATACGAATCACAGACGTTGCAATGGTCAAGTTACCAAGATGTTTTACAACAAACCCTGTCATGGCTTGACGAAAAAGAGAAAATTATAGAGACAGAAGAAAAAGCAACACTTAATTCAGCTCAAGATATAAAATCTAAACTACTAAAAAATAAAACCTTATTGCAAGAAATTTACTCTCATAAGAGGGTTATAGAAACAGTCACGGAAAAAGCAAAGAGCGTGGCTGCTAGTATTCATTCGGGTAAGGGAGATAGTGACGAAATGACGTCTACTATTCAGTCAATATGGGATCGTTATAACGCCCTTACCAATAGGCTCACAACGATAATAAATAAGCATGAAAGCACTTTTGAAATCTATCAACAGTTTGCTGACCAGCAAAAGTCACTCCAAGATTACCAGAAACATTTGTGGGATCGTCTCCATCTTCTTTCAGACTTTACTGGCAATAAAGCTGCCTTGCAAAGTAAACTTGTAAAAATACAGGAGTTATTAGATGCAATACCCACTGGAAATAATAAATTAAAGATTTTGTCAGACCTTATAAATAACAGTGGTTCAAAATTATCACCAAGAGGAAAAGAAGGTATGTCACGCGAACTAGGATTACTAAGAGCAGATTTGGAGAAATTTACAGCTACTGTTCATGATGTGAAACGTGGCATTGAAGACAAAATTCAGCAATGGATAGAATTTGACAGTGCTAGTGAACGACTGCAGCATTGGTTAAGTGACACTGAAATGAGTCTGAAAACTTACACACCAAAAGCCACCCTGGAAGAGAAGGTTGATCAGCTCAATAAATACCAGGTACGTGTACTTTTTCTTTCTGATATATTTACATAATCTATTTACTGTAATGATGGAAGTGATTTAATATTGACGTGAATTTTAAACAGGAGTTAAGTAAAACGGTTGATAATCACGAAAACGATTTGACTGCCGTCAAAAATTTGGGCGAAGCATTGGATCAAGTAAGATTGCAAGGAGAATAGCATAATATTACTTTTCCGTCACTGTAGGGTGTAGCCTAATTTTCAGTAGTCCTAATATCACGAAAATTAATTTTGTTACTTATTGTGAAAACCTAACCAAAAGGTCATAATGCTATTGGCAATCTATGATATTACTAGTACTACTAAAATAATTTCTTTTAAATTATTTCCACTAATTATTTAGAGGCATCGGGTGCGGTATGTTAAAAATTCTTAATAAACAAATAGTATGAC
>DVPD01000741.1:0-10515 GCA_018237605.1 Apyrrothrix (Melanopyge) sp. n. Burns01
TAAGTATCTTTATAGTCGCCTAATAGATATCTATGATTGATAGCCACTATCTAGTGTAATAAGTATACAGGTGCAATACACCTTTATCAACAAATAACAGATTATCTAATAGAGATTGCAATGTGAGTGAAATAATAAACAGCGTGATATCATCGACATGTTCCGACAACCCTACAGCGACGGAACGGACGCCAGCTTGTCTGTCCGTGCGTATGCACTCGGCATTCCTACATTACACCTGCCATCATTTTAATTTGTAATAAGTTGGTTAAAACTGGACTATCCAATTAGCTACATTGATGTAATTTTAATAATGTGAGAATAGTAATGATAACATTCATACGTATATTATGCCGCGCAGTATGCGTTATAAGCAAAATATTTTGAAATTCAAACCTATTTTAAAATTACAACGCTTTAATAAAAAACATTTTTATGACCAACCCGCACGGCTATACGCAACGGGAGAGGAACAAAATTCCTTGCGTAACAATTACTGAGGGGTAGTGCATAATCCCGACGCGGGTGTGGGTACGGGCGAGACGGCGAGAGGCACGAGAGCCACCCTAGGTGGACGCGGCCTAGCCACCCTGACCAGCAGCAGCCGCGTCCGCCACCGCGCGAAAGTGAAAATTTCCTAGGCACTTTCTCCCCACCCGACGCGGCGGCCGCATCGCCCCGCCCCTCGCTGCACCCCCGCGCCCCCGCGGTCCCTCGCCGCGCGCCGCAAGGTCAGCCCCGCGTGCAGGCGGGTGGCGCGGCGGCGGCGCGGCGACGCGCTGCGCTCTTGAAATTTCGCTTTCGTTCACTCGCGGTTATTAGTCGGCCGCGCGCGCTCTGGCAAGCATGTGTCTTATGTGACGCGCTCCGGTACTTAGCGGCGGCACGTTCGATTTCGTTTGCGAGTCGATCGTGGTGCGGCATGGCCCCGCGACGGCAGGGCGCCACTGGCGAACGCGAGGCGGAAGACACCCACGGGTGCTGCGTGCCCGGCGAGTGCCTTCGCCCCCGGGAATCCGTGCGCGTTGAAGACGCAGTCCGCGTACAATGCAACAATGACACGTGTGCCGCCGGCCGGTACATGCACCGAGAGTGCTTCGAGCAATGGGAGGCTGGGGTGCTCGCCTATCTCAAATCCTGCGGCAGAGCCCGCTCCTGGTCCGAACGACAGCGACATCAAAATCTTTGGACGAAGAAGGGCTATGACTTGGCGTTCAAAGCTTGCGGTTGCCGTTGCGGGCGGGGGCATCTGAAGAAAGACTTAGATTGGGCCCCACCTGGAACGGGCATTCGAGCTGATGAGGACAAAAAACGTCGCAGGCGAGCACGATCGGGTCGAACCCCGGCGGCTGTCGATGTTCGCACCAGAGCGTTCAGCCTCTCGAGCTCCGGCTCTTGTTCCCCACCCTCTGCACCGTCGGAGCCGTCGACCAGTCCCACACATGCTCCACCCCAAACCATGACACCAGCCAAGAGACACTCTAAAACCGAAATCGTTTCCGACAGGATCAGGTGAGCATATTTGGCGACTTAATTGTTTACTAATTTATATACATTTTGTTGGATATAAGTATCAATGTCTCATACTAAGCATTGTTGTTTGTGTTAAGTACGACGGCGATTGTGTTTGTCACCAATAGTATGAATAATTGAATAGGTGTTAGCAGACAAGTTACAATTACAATACAAATATGTTAAAAGGCACGGGATTTATGTTGAATAGTTACAAATAATATAGTTTTATATCGTTAAGGCAATTTGTTGTATAGTTACAAATGATAGTTGGTATATCATTAAGGTATTTGTATCGTTTTTTCATTGATTTCTGGTGTTTACTTCGTTGAGTTAGCATCAAATTGCTAAATGTTCAAAACACCTACATTAACGTTTGGGGACGTTAGCGAGCAGGGTAAGCCTGCAACGAACGTATTGGCTGCGTTTCTCGTCAGTTGTTTATATCGTATCAAATAGCGAGTCCACATAGTTGGCGCGAAACTGGTTGTGGGCTAGGAGCCGGCTAGTTTCGTTTGAGAACCGGCTGGCCCGCCACTGGCGTGCATTCAATTCAGAGATAGTTTGCTGTCTGTTTCACGTAAGTAACACCTAATTTAATGCAAGTAAATAGCAGTTGTTCTGGCCGATTGCAACAAGCAAAAAATCTTTTATCTCTGGGACCAACTAGGTAAGTAATAAATCTTAGCTTTAAATCGTATAGTGCTCAAAGTGAATATTTATAAATTGAAGCAATACCTAATGTACTAGCTTTTTGCCGAGCATAGAATGTTATAATTTATAGGTAATCAAACAAGAAGTACGTTTAATTAATGCATTTATTAATATTTAGTCAATCCCGTTTAGTCCGAGTAACATTTTTGTATGCTCATGTTCGTGCTAAACTAAAAGGAGTTTTTTTGTGAATCTATGCTTTATTTCCTACGCATAAAAAACGGTATAAATAATTTGATCGTTGGGCTTGTGATAATTTTTAAAAAACATTATAATAATACCGAGTTTAATAGAAATAAACATATTTTGCGATATTTTACGATTTCATGAATGAATTAAGATTGCAATCTCCAATCTCGTTAACCACAATCGACAATATTGCATCGCAATATTGGCTTATTTGTAAGCTTACTTTGGGTAGGAGTATCCTCAATATTACTATAGTCTTCAAATATTGTACGTATTTTAGTTCAGAGAATTATATAAATCAAAACAATTGGTATGTTGACGGGTCTGTCTATTGAAATGGTACTTTTATAAAAATTAACTGCGTTCGCGTATATATCAATGGTTTTAAATGAAATTATAAAAAAAGTTACTCGCCATTTGCTGACTTCGAAATTAGTTGAATAATTTATCATTGAATGTAACGTAATGTTTTTGAAATTTATTATCGGTTTAACTGCAACCATTACGTTTATGTTTTATTTATTTTACCTCTATTTTATACTGTTCATGAAACAAATTACTATTTAATTTATCTCTGTACACAATGGCGTGTTAATTTCGTTTATTTATCATCTTTTCATTTTAAAATTGATCCGAAATTACACTAATTTTTACCCACTCCATAGATCTTAATTCGCTGTCCGATAGGAACGAGTCACATTCGGAGTTTTGTATTTTAATCGATGTATACTTTATTATAATTACGTAATTCACTTAATATATAAAGTAAGTCGACATTTAGAATAATTTGCATATTTTAAGCGGCTTTACCAAAAATATTATATAAATGTGACTTCCTAATTACTTATTCGCTAAAAAATCACGACTTATTTGCACTAAGCTAAAGAAGACTTAGGTTCGGGATACGATAGGATTGCGGCATGGTATCAGGGATCGTGTAAGATCCTCTAACCCTGTATTGCCATAGGACACCATAGGACGACACCTAAAACCATACAATAATAATAAGACTGTAATATGAATATGGGGACTCTTTTATCATTTTCATTATATCGTGCTTTGTCCCAACGCGTACTATGAAGAAGAAGAAATTAGTCACCAATATCTGTTTTGAAAAAGCGTATGTAATAGAATATTAAAGATACGAATTGTCTTATTCTAAGCCTATTAGAATAGGAAAGAATTGAATTGAAGAATTGTTAGTTCAAAATGATAATTCCTTTACATTTTGCGCTCCAAACCTACAATATCAACAGCTAACGTTTCAATATATTTCTATTAAAGATAAAAATATGTCGGTTGGAATCAGTGTACTGATTATAGGCGACTAATATGCGTTTTTGGTAACATATATACGTATATATATGTCATACTTTAGGCAACTCATTTGAATACTGAACAAACAACATCGCAAATGGTTTAAGTTAATGGCCATGATTATGATATAAGCATACCTACTTAAAACTTTACTAGCATTAGCAAAATATTCCGCGTTAGTTGCTCGGTATAAATGTTTTATATTTGTGTATTTTTTGATATATAATATTATTTAAAATACAACGTAACATCACGCCTGTGATCCCCGAAGAGGTAGGCAGAATAGTGTAGCACACTCCCTCGTTTCAACGTTTACATTTACGTACCATTATGGAATAGGTGGTGAGTCTTTAAAATACAAAGTGATATATTTAGCTGTGTTCTTACCAATATTTCCTTGCCAAGTAGATAATATTATCCCATATATGACAGTTATTGCCATGTTGTTAAAATTATGTTAGATTACGATTGTATCTCTACCTATAATGCTCAAAATAATATATCTTGAAATAACATAAAAAATATAGCTACATAGGTACTGTTAATAGTTTAATATACCATTGTATAGTATGTTGGCCTTATAAATGTTGATAATAACAATTGTATGTTGAATTTTGTGTTTTATACGTATTTCGGTATACAGCATGATTCTATTACACATTCTATACACAATGATGTAAATTATTAAGGGATATTCGTTTGTCTTATTTGTATAAATTTATCATTTTGAATATGAATGTGGAAGAAGTACTGATGATCCGTACGGACTTGATGGTCTGGAGAGATAGATATATGGCACACGGTGCTCCCTGCGTACGTCGTAATAGACCTGGCGTGACGTTATAATAGTAGTAATTTCGAATAACTGACACAAATCATTTTTTTTCCGTTATTTTATACACGAAATGTGAGTTTATTTGCGCGCTGTTGGCATGGCGCAAATTAGTGGAGCCCTAAAAATGCAATTTCGCCGGTCAGATGCATTAACTGCGCTCCGGTGCACAAATGGTTTCCGTTTCCCGTCCCTAGCAACAAAAATGCGTTTTCCTGAAATTGGCGTGCCCCTCTGCCCTTCCCTTGCCCAAATTGTTGCGGTTTCTTCGCCAAAACTCATTACATGTATTCCCGCTTTGTTTTTTTTTTTGGTGAATCGATAATACGTTTCCGGCCTAAATTCTACTATTGCCTTGAATGTAAAACAAAATATGGCAAAATTTTTTTGAACAAAGTAACCACGGAAATATTTTAAATTGCAAAAAACCCGCGGTTTGTTACATAAAAATATATTTATTGCGGGATATGTATCAGAAATGGAGGATATGTATTATATTATCTAACAACAAGCATGCACTATAATTGCTTGAATATCGGAAATGAAATGTAATAATTAAATCATGATCATACACAAAGCATTCTGTGAATAAATTGCTTTGACATTATCAGGCGTCCATATAATTTTGTTGCCATGTAATGCAAGACATGGAGATGCTTTATAAATAAATATACTTAGGAATGTATGAGTGACGTAATATAGTAATCAAAACGAATAGAGGATCTGTTGTCTTTTGATTTGCATAATTACCTTATGTTTAAGCACTTAGCTAATAGCTTAGAGATAAATTAAATTGGACTATTATTTGGATTATCTATTAAATACGTGGTGAAGCTGGAATCCCACAGCTGGGCACTAATCTCTCATAACTGGAAGAGCCCTGGAACAGTCCACCACATTACTTCAATACGGATTAGGGGAGAAACCAATCTTTTTAGTGACGCTGATTTCTATAGAACATGTTATCGATAGCTTGGTGATATTCCTGTCTTGTGTCCGTATAACTTAAATTAACGGAAAACAGTAGAAACTACTTGTAAACAATTGAATATTTGTATTAAAAATACTGCATGGTTTTACTCATGTCCCACTTATGACTTACGATTGTTTTTCTCGACAATCGAGATAACTCGAAGATGTATTGCTTGTCAATCTCCATGGCTGATTGACAAGTGAATGTAGCCGTTGTAGTATATTCTGGACTTATCTCGGTGGGTGCATATGGTATTTCCAGATGGTAAACACAAAAAATTGTAATGTGAAAAATTATTAGTGTATTGTGAAGGATTTATTACAATCTTTTAGATAAAGTTCTCTAAAACAACCCCATTAGAAGTAATACTTTGAGCCCTAGGGTCGGATCAGCACTATATTCAACAAAGAAAAATAATAATTGATATTAATGGTTATTTCACTGTATACAGAAAGTATATTAACCATTATATTCCCCAAAAGCACACACGCAGCATAATTATAGGTTATAACGATTTTATTGTGTGCTTATCGCATAATGAGATGTTTGTTGGGTATGCGTCGTCCATTTTAATTACGTTTTATTCTGATTTGCGGCGCCATTATGGCATAAACATTAACGTTGTTGAATTCAATTGAAAGTTATTAAAGTATTTTTGGTTATATACATAGTTAGTTGGTTATATAGACATACCGATTTATTTTGCTTTCAAATTAATTTTCAGAATGGAAATTCGAAAAATGCGCATTTGGTTCAGGTCGTTGGGAAATCACTAGGACTATAGGTTGCTAGAATTTACTAGTCATTTTAAATGTTTTTTGAATGTTATAGATCTTATCAGCCACAACGACAGGAATAATTAAGAAATTAACTTTATAATTTGTAATATATAATAAGTCTATAATACTTTCATCCTATTTTCTCTATAGTATAGTTTGAGGCCATGGGTGCTTTTTACACAGTGTTAAGGGGAAATGTTTAATAAACTCAGAAACTTCCACAGTTGGCATGCGGCGGTACAACCGGCGTATTAAGAGAGTAATGAATATAGAAAAAGGACTGTAAGAATGGAGATATAGAGTTCTCTGTATTCTCTGCCCACTCGGTCAGAGTGCAAGTGTGACAAAATTATAAAAAATTAAGAAACACGACTACAATTACGAGTATATGAAATGAAACAAAGTATCACTGTTAAAGTATACGTTTTATTAAGCTGTACTTTACAACTCTTAACAATATACCGTTTCCTTGAAACATAATGAATTTCATAATAATACATAATAATGAGACGCTATTTACAGGTATGTAACGTAAATAATCGATTAAATATTGATTACATTTATTTTACGCGCTGATAATACAATAATATTACTTCTTTGAAGTTCGGTAGGTGCTGAGATGAAAGAATCGTAGGTATACCCACAGAACAACGAATAGCTTACAGAGAAACCTACTAGGTAGCGGTAGTTACAATCAATACATTTTAATCACTTACCCAAAAATTTTACACGCTAAAATACAATTTTCGTAAAAATTTTACACAATTAGCTCTTTGAAAATCTATAACATATAACAGTTCTTTTATAGCTAGCTACTTACATTTTAATTAGAAGTAATTGTGGTCTTAACTACGGAATGTGAAAATGTCGTGGTGAAGAAGTCAGTCTTTACCTCACTAAAGTAAATGGGGATGTAACTAAACCTGACTGTGTGCAAATGTGTCTAAAGCGTAGAAGTGCGCCCAGTCGGATGGCTTGGGGAAAGAAGCTGCATTAGGAGAGAGCTTAGGCTTGGATCCATTTAGTGCTTTAATTCCAGTTCTGTAGTTAACATTTTTGGATTTCTGACCAGCGTTTGATACAATGAGCAGCATCAAAGCATTCCAGAAGTTTGGTTCACTCCACAGAATTGTTGAACGACGATCCCGCTGATCCTTCAGGAAAGCATATATAGAATTCTCAGGCCCAATATCGGTGAAGACATAAACTGTATTTCTCGCCTTCAACATTTCGCCACGAATTTTCTTTATATTCACCTGACTGTAAGCTGACGTTAAGTAGTTTGGTGAAAATATAACGAGAGTAGTGTCCGTCTCTTGGGTGTTGCTGGTGATTTTTTTGATAAAACCCTTGTTGCTGGGCTTGTTTATAGGTTTAGTGTGAACAATAAGACTTTTGTAAACTCTCAGACCCGGTAACATTTCTTTTAATACGAACTCTTCATCATTTTCAGAGTACTTCACAACAATATTTTGATTTGGAATCTTAGGAGCGCTGTTATACATGTAATACATCTGACATCGCGACTTTATGGCCATATTAATTTTCTTTCTAAAAATGAGATACAGCAACAGAGTGCCCGTTGAGAGGATAGCTGACAATATGAAGAGTATCATAAAAATTATAAATCGGAAATAACAAGCGTGTTTAATCCATAGCGGACATTCCAAAGATTTCTCGTCCATAATCTGTAAGCAACAACATATATCATTATTTTTAGTCACTAAAAATTTTAATGAAAAGAATAATTATTTTATTACAGCAAACCTTAGTTTTAGAATGTCCCTGAAGGTAGTCTATGAAACGATAGTTTTTGCAGTTACACTCAAGCGCATTGCTCGAAATCCAAGCCTTTTTTATTGGTTTTTTCAGTAGTGCCTCATAGTCATACTTGGGAATTATCACCAGTGTAGTCGCGTCATTGTAGGTCTACGACGAAATTAAAAATATGATTTACTGTTGCTTTAAGTATCAAAATACATATGATGTAAATATGAACTTTATACGTACCCACAAATATTGTATGGAATTGTAACTGATATCTAAAGAATCATGTCCATTGATCCACCAATCGGTGAAAGATTTTTTGAATTCATTGTGACTTAGATTGAGCAGCTTCAAATTATACGTGTGTGCAAAAGGAGAAACACTTTTCACTGTCCAAGAGTTATTCTCAAGTTCTTTGTTCTCGAAATCGAGTCTGTTGTAAGCTAGAGAAATTGACATCTTTTGCCTATTGTTACTGAATAAGTACGAAGATATTACTTTTAGGTTATTGTTTTCCATGTTCAAATATATTAAACTCAGTAGCGATGAAAATGTAGAGCTGAAACAAAATTATTAATGAAATACCTAAGAAACATAACCTTCGTTAAGTTATATTGAGAAAGGAATATATTTTAATTTACCCTGAAATTTCCTCTATAGAGTTGTAACACAAATTTAGCTTTTCAAGTCTTACTAACGATGAAAATAATTTGGGCTCCAAACTTTTCAAATTATTGTGACTCAAATCCAGTTCTAGTAAGTTTATTTGATCATTAAATGTAGATTCCGGTAGCTTCGTAATATCATTGTAAGCAAGTGATATGTTTGTAATCAATGGAGAATTCACAAATATATCATACGGTACTTCTTCTAATCCACATCTTTGGATATATACTTGTTTTAAATTTGGCAAGCTCCCAAATAGATGTTTCGGAAGTTGTGTTATTTTCACATCGTTATTTAAAATTATTACCGTCTCCAAATTAACATTGTCTGTAAGCAAATTTTGTGGCAGCGATGAGAATTTATTCGAAAATAGTGTCAGTTTCTTTAGTTTCCTCAGCGGTTTAAAAATTAACGGCGGAAGCTCATTAAGACCATTGGAGCTCAAATCTAATTCTTCCAGGACATCTACGCCAGTAAAAAAGTCTTTCGAGAACCAGGTCACGTTGCTCTGCCACAGAGATAGTTTTCTTAGGAACGATAAATGAGCGAATAAGTTAGAAGACATATTAGTCAAGTGGTTGTGACTGATCTCTAAAGTTTCTAGTTTCTCTAGCGGCTTGAATAACTCTTCAGAAAGGTTAATGCTGTTACACCGGATGTTCAGCCAAGTTAGATTGTTAATATCCGTAAAGAGATTATCCGGTAAATGTGTAACGCCGTTGACTGATAGAAGTAATTTTGTTAAATCTTGTAATCCTGAGAAATGTTTTCTATTGAAGTACCCTGATAAGCTATTCGCATTTTGAAATATTAACGACATAGTTTTTGTCACTCCAATTTGAGCCAACACGTCTTTGAACGACGACGATGGCAACGGGCAGTCTTTGAAACTGACTGATTTGAATGTGTTCATTTGATTGGCACATTTGGGTAGCTTACTGTAGTCTAAACTCGTAACATTTTCACATTTAATGTTGATGTAAGTGTTTGGTAATAAATTTATTTTCACTGTTCGACCTGAAATCAAAATTCTTTTAAGTTACCAGTAACACAATAGTAGAATTTGGACTAACGTTATAAAATATTTTAAAAAAAGACCGTTCAAGAGATATAACCAAATTAACAAAATAGACGCGTGGCCAAAAATATCAACCTTTTACATTTCATTCTGACAACTTTTAGCTGACAGTAAAACAACAGTGACATAGAAACGTGATTATTTAAGTGCACTCACCGTCGATGTTGCAATTCAGTTCAACTGCGAACGTGCCACCGCAAACGCAGTTAGGGTAAGTTTGACACGTTGGTCGAGTTGCACCAATTATATGTAGTGCTAATGCTGCCGTTAACACGTGTACTAGTTTAAGCCCCATATTTTACGCTTTTACATCAGTTACTTGTATTTAATCTAAATATGTAACTTTAAGCATTTCTGTTATAGCGTTTATCTATTTGAATTAAAATTATTTTTCCTCTTCATAAATTTCATCTTCACCCATTGGATCTGCAACAATAAAAATCATTTTGTTACCACCGCAGTCAGATCGAACTTGATGCAATGATCGTCGAGCTGGAGAATAGATTGCAAAATTGAATTTGTTGCGTTGCTTTTGCCAACAACGGAATTGATTGTGCAGTTTTTAGTTCACCAGCAATCGCTAATAAAAATAGTGCCGATGTAGATGTTACAATAACGTGCCAATTATTTCAATTGATTGAGTTTGACCCTTTTTATTAATATTAAACATTGCTACTTTTAGAAATTG
>DVPD01000742.1:0-10510 GCA_018237605.1 Apyrrothrix (Melanopyge) sp. n. Burns01
AATGTGGAAGAAGCACGGCAGGTCTGTAAGGATAGGGATATTTGTCACTCTGTGCTCTCTGCCTACCCCGTAAGGGACCTGGCGTGAGGATATGTATGTATGTATGTATCATCTACATATGTGGACATACATTTTGTGTCATACCTAGATGATAATGTCTCGTGAGATTCTAGTGTTCATCAATACACGAACAAATTTCGCGTCATTTCAAAAGTATTTGCTATGTAATTCGTATTATATATCGAAAATGTATTATATATGTTTCACGAATAGGCTCTTTATCATTGTTCGTATGAGGCAGGACTATTGTTTCGTTATCAGTGCAGTGCTATGATGATAGGAGCGATCAAAACTTGAATGTCAGTCACAGGACAGGGTTGTGAACAGCGCCCCATTGATTCAGTCGTGATGCGGTCGCCGATATTATCTCGTAGACACGAACACGCGCTTGACTAGCGCATGCATTGATATCATCAAATTGGACCTATTCAAACATAATTGTGTGTGCTTAGTCCTCGTTTCGCTGTTAGTAATTGAATTAATAAAGGGAATTTAACTTAACTGTAGCAGTGATAGTCTAGTGGTTAGGCATAATATACCATCAGCCTGTCTCAGTCCACTGCTGGACATAGGTCTGTCCTAAGGGATTGTTGCCTATAATCCGCACGCTGGGCACGTGGATTGGAGCTTGTAGAGCACAGTTTCTTATACCATCTAATGTGTTTTAAATTCACTTTTTTATACTTTCTACATAATAAGAACTTCACACCAAATACTCGCTATACGGAGCACAGTTCACCCTCCTAACAGGAGATCTGATCTGAAGAACGAAGCTGGCTACAGTTGGATTTAAAAAGGCCCAGGAGCTGGGATTCGACTAGAGATGGATGGACTCCGAATTTTAGTTTAGATTTTTTCACATC
Organism: Apyrrothrix (Melanopyge) sp. n. Burns01; assembly: GCA_018237605.1. Taxonomy (NCBI): domain Eukaryota; kingdom Metazoa; phylum Arthropoda; class Insecta; order Lepidoptera; family Hesperiidae; genus Apyrrothrix; species Apyrrothrix (Melanopyge) sp. n. Burns01. The sequence goes on from DVPD01000742.1 coordinate 924, forward strand.
CTAAACATCTAAACAAGCTCCTACAGGTAGTAGTTAAATCATTATATTTACGTTTCAGTTTTTGTATAAAGTACATATCCACACACATTACACATGCTAACATACTGTTTTAAATAACTACATACATACTCGTATTTCCCGCTTTGAATACCACTTTGTAATAGTAGAACTAGTACTCGTATCGCGCTAGTTCAGAAGTACTGGTGTGCACGCATTTCATATAAATGCATAAAGTCGGTCAGCATTACTTCTGAACGGAACAATAGGTCAAAACTGTACAAACCGGCCATGTGACGGAACCTTACTACGCTTTGTTGCTCTAGATCACGCTTTAGAAGTTAATAATACCGTTTTGTATATATTACGCTCATACATTTTCAATAAAGCATGTCCAAGTTTAGTATTACAACTGGTACAGCTGAATATATTATAAGCGTATGAAACTGAGTAGATTATTTTGTTCCCTTTGAAAATAAGTGTACAGGTGGTTCAAATAACACGCGACATTTTGCAGTTCACTGCAGGACAAGGCATTGTGCTATTATATTGGGACACGCCACTGGTACTAAATTTTTATTTTGAATTATCAGTGAGTTATATTTGAATACTTATAAGTGAACTGTGGTCTACACAAATTGGGTGTTTTAGCCATATAATTTCTTTGAGTATGAAAGTGTACAACTCATAAATAATTTATTTCTCGAGCTAAATTTCTGAGAGCCTATTTGAATTTCTGTAGTTCAATATTTCAGAGGTCAAACTTACATAAAGTTGTAATCTTCACTGGGCTCGAAGTTAAATTTATGTTCAAATAACAATTAGTTATGTTCGACTTCAGTTCAATGTTATATGCCTATTTCAGCGATTAAAATTAATTATATACAACAACATTTAACAAATTGTGTTGTAATTGTAAGTGGACGTTGATTTCTATCATAATTATTATTATATGTTATTTATAACTTAAAATCACGTCTTTAATAATAAAATAAAATATGCAACTATAAACATTACTATTATATTTCCGTAGCATCGCGTCTGTCATCCTTGAAAAAGTAGGCAGAGGAGTGCAGTACACTCGCACGTTTCACCAGTTACCACGCACACATCAGGCACAGACTCCGAGGCACTGCTAGATATTTTAACTAGCAATGTTAGTCCAACAGTAACCGACCTGGCATTTGAATCCAGGACCTTTCGATCGGCAGTCGCGCTCATAACCACTCAACCAACGAAGAAATCATTGTATATATTATCCATAAATATTATAGTTAAATATTTATAAATTGTATTAAATATAACAAGTGGTTAAACACTATAATTACATGAAGGACAGTTATGATTGCACAACACGTGGCCGACATTACATTTCAGATAGCCTCCAAATAAGATATCATACGAAACAGCAGTATAACTTTTAATTACACACATTTCTATATATACTGGCCTGACTATGACTGGTCCGTTGGCGCAGTGGTTAGTGAACCTGACTGTTGTGCCAGGGGTCGTGGGTTCGATTCCCACCCAGATCAAATATTAGTGTGATGACCACAGGTATTTGTTCTGTGTCTGGGTGTAAATATATATATTTATATAAGTATATATTTCTATGTATATATGTAGGTTATCGGCCGTCTGGTTACCATAATACACGCTCTCTTGATGTTTACTTTGGGATCAGATGGCCGTGTGTGGAAATGTCCCAAGATATTTATTTATTTATTTATATATTTAATACACTATGTTTTTCTCAGTTTTCCTTGTTTGTCAACTTATTGGAAACAGTTGAATAGATTCACGTCGTGCCACACCGTGTGTATCAGCCGGCAGTACGGTGACATGATCGATAATATCTACGTCTGATCGATTGGTCGTTTCTGTTTCCTCAACTAAACTTAATATAAAATGTCCTTCATATAGCGCGATAAATATAGCCTTATTACCATTGGTCAAGTTCGTGCTACCAATACTTCCGCCGTTATCGGATTAAGCGGAAATTGTAGTAATCATACAAACAGCAAGCATTAATACTAACTCGTGTTGTCATTGTTATTTTATCATCATCATGCCTGTTATCCCCGAAGAAGAGAGTACACTTCCATGTTTCAACAGTTAGGTTTACGTCCCATCATGGAATAGGTGGTGAGTCGATAGCCATACACCGGGCACTAATCCAGACCGAGCCACTACTAAAATTCTAATTGTAGATAAATCCTAAATATTACTAAAACGTATCATTTACATTAAAAAAACACGATGACATCGTGAGCGGGTTGTAAATAATATTCAAAATAAGCCCGATGGCGGCAATAGCAATCAATAATGCAAATCACGAAAGTTTCCTTTAAACTGTTTAAGTATCTGCGTTCAAAATATGAATCTTTAACAAACTGTGAATCCTTATGAAATTATTAATATTCTTTTTATTGATTACCACGACGCCAGGTTTTTTTACGGAATACATGATATTGACTGGAATGTATATGAACATAAATACGTATCCAAATGACAAATAAGAAGTATCTCTAAAGCAAAATATGTCACATTTATTTAACGTTGATGAGTGACGAATGATTGGGAAATAGCCAATAGATATAATATAGATAGGTATATTAATATTGTACACGCATTTTCTTTTGTATCTAAAAATCATACAGCTTCGTACAACTGGAATAAAATTGTAACCCAAGTGAAATTCGACTTCTGCTTTTTTGCCTGTTAGCGTATGCGTGGCGGTGGTCCGGGGTGAAATGCAATTAACTGGGGAGCGCAGTGGCCAGCCACGCGGCGTAAACAAATTCCTAGTCTTTCATTCCGTGCAAACTGTTGTGTTGCTTCACTGTGCTGTATGAATGACTTTTATGCTAACATCTCCAAAGTTTCTTGCACAATAAAACATTTAAATGGCTTCGTTTAAAATATAACGACAAAGCGGATTTGAATATATGCATAATTATTCAGAAATATAACACAGACGGTAATAATCGTTTTGGCAACGGTAATAACTTTGTTCATGTAACTTAAAATACGAATGGCAGTAATAAAATTTGTGTAATCGGCGCTCAACCATCTATGCACTTCAACTGAATCACTTCCCCTTAAAATCACTTTGGAATAAGGATTTATTGGAGAGGTTAAAGTGAATGCCGATTCATTCCGTCGTTACAAATTAGACTTTCAAAGTTGCTTTATGTACTATTGATGTGAAGTAAAATATTGCTTGAAAATCGGGTCGTTATTAGGCAGAGTTTCCTTTCCGTTAGGCACATTTCCTGATAGCCGTCGAAAAGTTTTTGATGGTCTTTGTAAAGCTAACCCCCAAAAAGGCTCAACCGTATATGTAATTAAGGTCCATTGTGACAACTTTCATGTGATGTGGCCTAAAAACTCTTCATATTGAGGTGAGAAAAAACCCCTTAAAATGTTTGGCCTCCGTGTATGTGGGATGTGCTTTAATAAATATTGTCTGAAAAAAGTAACGCTGCAAACTTATATAATAATTGAGATATGGTCTTTGTTCGCGATGAAACATAATAATCACTAACACTATCACTTACTAACACTTTTATCATAGTGCATATTTTCTTACTTTTACACCCTTTCAGAGTTTGATTTGAATAAAGAATTGAAGAAGTCCTTTCTTTAAGGTTCCCAGCTATCTCCATTACAAACTTATTCGAAATAGCTTCAGATATATTGACGGCAAGACGTAAGAGAGTCACTTTCGCGTTCGTATTCTTATTATGAATAAATTTAAATAATCCCCAGCAGTGTAATAAAATAGTTCGAACTGCGATGCCCGTTTTGTCCTCGTGAAGTTTATGAGTTTCCAAATAGCAGGATGTCAATTGTACGTCGAATTCTCAAGAATTATTACCAAATTGAATCGGGATTTCGAAATTTTACAGTGGGCTCTCTCAGAACGAGGTAACCCAATTTGATGATGCGCCGTCGAAAAGGCGTCGCGTCGCCCTACGTGTCGTGACGGCTCGCGGAACGCTTAGATTCAATTGGAAATAGAAAATATGGTATTACATCAACCAACAATCTGTTGTGGAGATTATTCAATAAAACTCGTCGCTTTGCGCCTTTATAGGTTAAAGATGACTGTGACATCTCATCGGAAATTCCAATCACTTTGAATGCGTTGAAAGTGAGTTGACTCTCCTTTGTTTATTCATAATAGAAGAGTCCCGTGCTTATCAGATAAAATATAGACCCAAAAGCTTCTATTTGCAACCCCAACCACAACAGTTACATTAGTGTCATTTCAGTGAACGTGAAAAGATTGATACTGTATTTTAAAAACATCCCTTCGCGATGTTCGATCTAGCGTATTGAAAAAGTTGTATCGGAAGCTTTGATAGTAGGATGTTTTCCTGTATTGTGTAAATAGAATTCTTAACTAGAAAGTGTGATCGAGACAGCGCTGGTGGGATGCACTGAATGTTTTTGAATAACACAAATGCGGAAGACTCTCTTGCTTTCCTCGTATCATACTATTTTTGTCCTGCGTCCTCATGGGAATGCCAGAAGTACATGGATTTTAACTTACCCGACATTTCTCTTTTGCAGGTAAGCCCGCGTTTTAATGCAGTCTCCGAGTTTTTTGGAACTTAGCACTTAGGAACGTGTCGGCTACATTTTATTTTCATTAAGTCTGCTTTCATCGCGTGTTACAAATTAACCTCTTATTTGGTGATCGCCTATGTATTAAATGACCGCATAGCTGCCATTTTTTACGTCCCACTGCTGGGCATGAGCCTCTTAATCGCGACTGATCACGAGTATACACTACCACGGTGTTCCATAGGCTATTGGTGTTGACACATGTTCGTGGTCAACCTGTATGTTAAATATTTTTGAACCATTTTAACAACTTTCGACGCTGTTTAACGATTGTCTTCTAAGCATAACATCTGACACTGATAGCTTGACGTGTCCTCCAAAGAACGGAAACACCTCGAAATTTGCCTCCAAGGATCAGTCAATAACTTAGGTACTGACGTTGCTTAACATTACATATGTTTTGCAACTACCAACCGATCCAGAGCCATAAGCGTTTCACAGTTATTAAGTTACAAAGTACAATTTACATATAGCATGTTATTTAACTGTCTAAATAACTCGTAAGTTCTAAGGTATTTCCTTGATTGTGGTTGTACACTTCACTAGCTATCTGCATAAACTTTTGCCGCGGAGTGTTTTGGAAAACGGACAAAAAGCACCTAAGCTGTTGCGCCATTAACATCAGACGCAGCGGGAAACTATCCCGGGAACAGTTTATTCACACTTTTTGTACATCGGAATTTTCGATGGGCATACCGAATAGTGCTTCTTACGTACCTATGTGTAAATGTTAAAAGTTATCTATTGAGCGGTTAACTTGTTTCTTTATCTTTAATATTATGTAATCACGCCAGATACGTTACGGGGTAGGCAGAGTGCACCGACTGTCATATATCACTGTCCTTACAAACCTGATGCGCCTACACATTCCGACCTCTGCGTGTTCCAACGATCGAAGCGTGGCTTTTTTATTTTTTCACTGGAATATATTCTCAACAATATTCGCGTAACAAAAAAACTTTGCATCAAATCCAAAGTAAAAAGAAAGTGCAACAAAGGAAAATAATGTAGACAAACTGAAAGAAGTATGATATAATTAAAAATAGAGTTTCTGTTTCTACTTTCTGTTTAGTTCACGAGATAACGAAATAATATTAATGCCGTTTTCTCTGATATACTTGATAGAGAGGAAAGGCTTTTGACGCGTTTGTGGTTATCGGATAAATGGGACGAAGTTTACGTAGAGTTATCCATCGTTAACCCATTGGTAAAAGTTGCCCGTAACTCAAACAAGCCTGGGGCATAAACACCATGTTGCTTTATTGAAGTCCAACTCAAACTCAGCTACAGATGCTTTGCTGCCCACTAGGGGTAAGTTGAAACATCAGTCTAGTTTTGGTAGGTTACTTTGGACTTGCACGGATGTATCTAAATTTCTAGCTAATAAAATATAATTCAACATCAATAAAATTTAGTTGATCAGACAATTACGCGATCGTGAAGAAGAAAGAGAAGAGAGTGCGTCCATATTCAATTAAACGCTCTTAAAGTGCAGGATTGCGGTAGACCCTCGTCTTTGGAGGGGACAAGATTTAATTATATTTCTGATTTGTTCCAATTTTATTGTCAGTGCCATTAAAATGTGATATCGACAGATGACATTTCATATATTTAATAAATTGAAATGGAATTATTCAGTAACGTTTAAAATTCTTATTTACAACGAAACCTTTTGAATTTAACTGTTTAAACATATACTGCAAGTACAATACATTTTAACGATACAGGTAAATGTCCGATGTAGGGATTTGCCATTTCTACATCGCGGTGCAGAGTTTACGTGCTTGTGACGGCGCCAGTATGACGTGATAACGTCACGAGGTGTTTAATTGCGTGTGGCTGACAAGAGGCGCCGAGCAGTGTCCGCGATGTCATGTGCTTATTTGTTCGGACCCATCTCGATGTGTCTGCGTATTTGGCTGTAATTTTATTATTATGATACGTTTCATTATCATGCCGTTTAAGGAAGTGACTCTGATAACTTCTTATATATGTATGTATAAAATTCTCGTGTCGCAGTTTTAGTTACCATACTCCTCATAAACGGCTTGACCGATTTTGATGAAATTTTATATGTATATTCTGTAGGTCTGATAAAAAGGGGTTATCAATTTCTTATATCCCTAAGTAATAAGTGTGGTTCACCCCAATTTTTTATCTTTATTTTGGACAAAATTTCTTATTTTTATTATTTTATGATGTGGCACAAAAATACATACAACCTTAAATAGTGGACACATCCATAATACCACATCATCATGCACTGACAATAAGTTAGTCATTTTATCTACCAAAATAATCCTAGGAATAACTTATATGGCAAAACAACGTTTGCCGAGTCAGCTAGTTGTATTTAAAAGTTAATTATATAGGTATAGTTTTTAGAAAAAAATATTTTTAATAACAAACAGCATGTTCATATATAGTAACGACCGTTCAACTGTCAAGCGTTTTTACAAGCCAAGCATGAGTTCTAGGGAGTTAAACTTAAAAGCAATAAGTCAAATGTGAGATTTAAAAAAGCAGTGAATAGAAATAGACAGATGATAATGATTGAAAGAGGATGATGCTATCACCTTCAAACGCGCGTCTACTCTGTGTTTTTGTAGTCTATAAACGTAATATGAGAACGCATTTTTACGTAAGAGAATGGAGCAGCCGTGAAGTTGGTAATGTGAAAATATTTTGAATAGTGCTATTTGACACTAGCAGTCAAGTTACACGGAGATAAAAGAGTTGGCTTATGTTTATCTTAACTTCGCGGCTTGCACTCTGGGCACGTATCTCCATGTAAACTGAAAACATCAGTAATCCGAAACTTTCCGAGTTTGGAACAGACTTGAATTAAACTTTGCCTATATAATATTGTTTGAAATTAAATTCGTGCGCTGGCAATACGTAACAAATTATATGAACTTCTTCATGAATTCGATATTTGAATCGCACGGAAACCTTCCCCGACCATTAATTGAACGGGTTGAGTGAACTCGTAATTTTGATATTATTCGTTTTGTTTATTATTAAACTGTTTCAGTTTAATAAAACTGTTTTAGTTTAATCATAAACAGTTTTTGATTGCCTATACAGTATTTGCATATCTGTTTAAAGGCGACTGAACGGATAAGTAATAATATTCGATAACGTAAGTCTTTCAGGGGATATTTTAATTTCTTCGTTTACTGTAATCATTAGCACGTTGATTTCTTGACAATCGTAATCGAGAAATGAATCAAATTATCTGCTAATTTGCGTGATATAATACGAGAACAGCTTCATAATTCTGCGAATGAACCAGTTTAAGTAAAGTGTACCATCAGAACGTCGTCGCCATCAATATGATGAGGCTCATCAAGGAAGCGCGTGCCAAATACCCTTTCGTTGAATTCATTAATTTACTTAATGAGCTAAATGTATAATGAACCTTTGTTTCATCTTCCAGGCCGTTGCCTGTTGCCTTCCCGATGGAAGTCATTGTATTCTTACTTTCGAAATTGCCCTCTTCCATTAGCAAAGGAATTCGTGTTATATTGCAAACTATTAAGTTAATTGAAGATAGAAACGTGTCTAGATGTGTAGATAATTTCATAGTTGTTTGTAATAATAAGTTTTGAGCATAGATGAGCTGAATTTGGATTTGAATATAAAAGTATACACACGATGATACACGCTATGTTAAAGTGGCGAAGATGCCAATAAGAACACATAATTTAGAATTAAATACAATGAACCATGCCGCACTAAAAGTTCATCAACCTTATATTTTTACATCAAGTTTTATAATGAAAGACGCATGGTTATATTGCAAACGTATTTATTATGATCTCTAGTGAAGTACCAAGCACCGCTGTACTAAGCGTATTGCTGGATTGCTATACACAAATACGAGAAGATATTTGAAATTGACAGTAAATCTCAGGCAGTCATTGCAGGCTGATTGGTTCGAACAGTGTTCGTGTGCGCTGTATCATGTAAGTTTATCAAACCGGGATACCGCTCGAAGCTGGATCGCGTCTTATTGAATTACTCACGGCTGAACGTGATGTCGGACTACGAAGGGGCCTTCACTGGTCAGGTACGATGTTTGCTCGATTCTCGAACGAATGCTGCTCTTTTACTTTAATTCCAAAACTATTCTTGTCGGATGCTCAGTCATACTCGTTGGGGCATTTTACTAGTTGATTCATTTTATAAATAGACGAAATAAAATAGCCATGTTGTTAAGACGTTCACTAAGAATGGTCGACATTTCAGTTATTTAAGTGCTGTAAAATTTTAATCGTTTCCGGTACAATGTGCGAGTAGAGTGTTCCCTCTCTGAACTGAATCGCGTCTTATTGAATTATGGCTTGGCGGGACGTGACGCCGGATCGCGATCGGACCATCGAGCGCAATGTATGCTTGATCCGCGTACGTGTGCTGCACACTTTAATCGATTCCGGGACGATTCGTGTCGCGTGCTTGCCCGCGCTCGTGCATGCTCTGTACACGATATATTATTTATTTTTTTTAAGACAAGACATTGACCAGTATTGCACCGTTTCCAAGTATAACCATGTCTCAGAGTTATGACGAAATAATGTTGATTAAATGTTACGTGTTTGTAGCGGATTACATTTTATTTAAGTATGATATATAATTGAAGTTGTACTTCTTTTGGCGCGATTGGGAAAATAATGAGAGTGAATTTTTCGATGCGCGCGCACATGGACAGAAAAAAGCAACAGTGTGAAGTTAGTCGCTACCGACAGAAAAAAGAAACAGTCTGAAGTTAGTTGTGTAACATTTTTTTTTGTATTGGAAACACGTGTTTCGTATCAGTACAAATAATCAGTGTAATTAAATCAGAAAAATATTGGCGTATATATTAATTCAATCGTATTAATGACGGTGATAGATATTTATTGATCATTTATCAGTAAAAATATTTATTTTGAATATTAGTGGTAAAAGTGGTTTTA
>DVPD01000743.1:0-10506 GCA_018237605.1 Apyrrothrix (Melanopyge) sp. n. Burns01
CCCTTATAGGGTAGGCAGAGAGCACGGAGTGCCAAATGTCTCTATCCTTACAGACCTGTCGTGCTTCTTCCACATTCATCACTCTCTTCATACACCGGGTTCGGAGACTTCTGACTCCCCCATCAGTTAGAACTTTATTTATTTGGTCCAGATAGGTGAGTCTTGGCCTCCCTCATCACCTGCATCCATCTACATTCGCATTGTATATCTGTTTTGTCATTCTTCCATCAGCCATTTTCTCAACATGTCCGAACTATCGGAGCATGCCCTTTCTCATTTTTATTATATAATATAGTAATTATATAATATTGGAATTCATAAAATGAAACAAAATGTTTAATTCAATGAAAAAAAAATATTTATAACTATTCTAAATTTGATTTGCCAACCATCCTGTTTTCCCAGGACCTGACTTGGATCTGATAGTGTCTTGGGATGTCCAGCCTAGTTTTCAGTGTCCTGATAAGGTGATTTATGTACTTTAAAATTCATACACTTTCTTTTTCAATCATCATGTTATGGGCCGTTTGTTTTATATTTAAATTACTACTTTTTAACTTCTATAATTTTATACAATTACTTTAAAAAAAAAATAGGATGGTTATTGTCACTTTAAACTACAATATTATATTATTATTATATTAATTTCCTTTAACCTTTAATTTTACTACATATAAATTTCAGTATTTGTACTGTTTAACTGAATTGTCCTAGTTTTGCAACTTCAAATCCTAATTTTTTAAATTTAGGGTTGGCAACTCTATCCCAAGTTAACTTATAAATCACAATTTGAGCTGTAGCTGCTACAGGATTTCAACAAAGACAAAAATTATGAAGTGTATGCAAAAAGTATTGTTTTTGTAATGTTTTTCTAATTTGCTAATGTACCATGGTATATGTTAATTGTTTATGAATGTTTACAGCAACAATACCTACTTCGTACTTTTAACATTGCTGTTTTAAGAAGATTCTGTCTGGAGGGGAGTGTTAGGAGGTACTGAAGTCCAGTAAAATTTAAGCATGAGAAGTAGTTAAAGTTTGTATTGTTGCTGGTGGCCTTCATTATTTTAAACTGCCACTTGTCTGTTTATTGTTTAAACAAATTAGATTTTTATTTGTATGTTACAGTATTAAATATAAGTATAGAAGATGGAATGTTTAATCTAAATATTTCATTAAATACTATTCAAGTGTTAATGTGTCTGTAATATTTAAAGTAAAATCAGTGCAAATGAAATAAAAGTATACTGTCAATTGCGAGGTCCTGGGTACAAATCCCAGGTCAAGTATTACTAACGTTAACTAGTTTAAAACTTCTAGTAATTGTTCGGAATGCACAATGTGTGTTTAAACATAGACACTCATTTAACGCCTCGTAATATTATGACGAAAAACCCTTGCCATTGTTACTTTTGTCGCATGTTCTTACATTTGTTGCTCTATTAAGATCTCGAACTGGATATAGTCCGCGCGCGAACTGAGCACTATCAACGCTTGAAGTGAAACGGAGAAGCATATCCCCCCCGCTTCGTCTGGCTCGCCCGCAAGTAGCTGTCTTTGACAATGAATGATCCTCTTGTACATCAAATAGCGTTCATAAAGAGCGTATTGTTATAACGTAATTGGTAAAGGGCTTGATTAATGGAAGGCGCCTTAGATTGATTCGTGACGAAGCTATTGGCATCGATTCAATCGATATTTTATTATTTATTTGGATAAATATTAGAATAAAGTTAATAATGAACGATTATTATTATTCATTCAAAGATGGAATGGGACTGTTAATATACATTCATGGTTAGTATAAATGATAAAACGTTTAATAAAAGCCACCCCACAATCTACCCCACCACATTCACCTCCTCCACAACTAAATTAAGTAAAGTGCACTTTCTTTTTTACAGAAGAGATCAATGAACTTAATCACTGTTTCATATTTTTGTGTCTTTGATAAAATTCACTGTGCACTAAATATAAATGGTACGATTACTGTCCCGGATAGGTAGGTACACATGATTATTATTAATGACAATCTAAATATTCGGTAACATTCTACTTAGCATAAATTGGGATGAAAATTCGAAAACTGGAATCCAATAAATTTATTTCTTCTCTTCAAACTCAATCACTGAGCACATTATGAATGGCCCGTTGGCGCAGTGGCTAGTGAACCTGACTGTTGCGCCGGGGGTCGTGGTCGTGGGTTCGATTCCCACCCGGAATAAATATTTGTGTGATGAACACAGGTACTTGTTCTGTGCCTGGGTGTAAACAAAATATCTATATAAGTATATATTTTTATGTATATATGTAGTTTTCAGCCGTCTGGTTACCATAACACATGCTTACTTTGGGATCAGATGGCTGTGTGTGGAGATGTCCCAAGATATTTATATTATTATTTATTTATACTATTATATTATTTGCATATTATCAGAAACATAAAATGATTGTAACTTTGGGTATACATTTTATTATTGTAACTTTTAACAGTCATAATTGTACAGTAACAGTAAAAAGTAATATTTTTCTCCAAAGCATATGTAATGTGCTAAGAACCTAAACCTTACAAGTACAAATGTATATAGTTCATTATTGTACATATAAATCACACACCCAAAAGGGCTTCTTCTTAAAACATTATAGTAATAAGTCATTTGAGTTCTAGTGGCGAGGTTACATACAGCTGCAGCATTATAATACTAGTCTTGTAACTGACACTCATGTGGATCAGTGACAATGCTCAGTGAAGTCCACCACAACTGATTCCCTCCAGCCGAAGAGGAAGTAGCCTGTTGCTGAACCCAAAACAACAGCAGCACAGAGCCATGTATTGTATGTCATGAACACCAGCATCAACATATAGCTGACAAGCACTTGGATTCCATGAAGGAAGGTCTGCCATACGTGTGCTGAACTTAACATAGTGGGGCTGAAAAATAAATGAGATTACACTAGCTGTTACATATACAATTTTTTTTTAAGTTATTGCAATAATACAAATATTATTTGGTTACTTTAATTAATGTGTTTTTAAACTCTTTTAAGACCTCTACTGGCTGTAATCAATAAAACTAAATACCATGGAAGTAACACAAAATGTAGAATATATACTTACATATTTCTTTCAAGCATATGGGGTACTGGCCTGTAAAACAAATTTTTCTTCAATTTAATATTACATTGAAATTCATATGCAATACTTTAAATAAAACTGACTTCATTCACTTTGAAATTGAAATAATTCTTATTCAGTTCTAACTTTAAAAGAAAATATACCATTCACCGCAATTAAAACTCTACATATTAAAATTCACCAAAAGCCATCAAATTATAACAGACATATTCACATTACTTTCACAATTGTTGTATTGATATGAATATGTTAGTCCAGATAATAACCGGTTTAGTTTTTCTATCAAATTATAATATCACTGTCAATAATCTTATATTGGTTATTACTAGTATAATTACAACTTACTGAATAACTTGTGGTTCATCTGCAGCACAGATATTTGCGACACCCTTCTCTGGTGGAGCGACTGCACAATACTGTAGCCCAGTATATGTTTTCCAAAGTAAATGTTTTCTATAGTATTTGAGCCTAAAAAAGTTGTTTGTCAAGTTTTTACACATAAGTCAGGCCAATGAGTTTTACAGGAAAAGGGACTGAAGCTAGGTTTAAATTTAAATTTAGTTATATAAAATATTGCCTTCATGTTTTTGCAACCTCTATCTTATGCCAATTTTCTTTCATAACTTCACTGAATCAAAAGTAGATTTTGATAAAGTATAAAGAGATACTTACCCTTCGTATAATATGGCAACAATGTATATGGCTAAGAATGATCCAATAAATTCTCCTAAATCAGATACATTCCACCAAGAGAACAAAATAGTTTCAATGAAACCTCCATGAAACTGTAAAAACAAAATAGCTTTATTAGTTGTTCATTTCATAGAAACCAAACACTAAAAACTGACTAAATACCCATGAATCTAAAATAAAATAAACAAAGCTATAATCTTTAGCTTTTAATTTTATTGCTTGCCCACTAAATTTAAAATTCTGCACACAATTTTATTTAAAACAGACATTCTATCTAGACATGTATCTCCTCCTGGATCTAGTGGTTGCAAACACAAAGGCTGAGCAAAAGGTTCTGGGTTCGTTCTCCGGGTCAGGCAGAATATTACTTATTTCTAACATGGAATTCCCAATATCAGCACAGAATCAGAATTTGTCCCTGAAGTCAGTAAATAAACTTGCTCCCTGTTCTGTGAGATATCACTTGTGAAAAGTGAGATAAGTAAACTCTAGTCTAACCACTTGCAGTTATAGGTGTAATGTTATAATATGTATTGAACATATGGCCAGTAATTATTTTTCTAATAATAATTTACTAATGACTGCCCCATTGGAGTCATGTTAGATGCAAGTGGGACAGCCAATTGAAAGGTCCTTGGTTCAAGGTCAGGAATTATTGGATTTTTCTAGTGGAATTTTGTAGTAGTCGCTCAGAGTCTGGATTTGTGCCTGGTATATTACAATAGGCTCACCAACTATTCCATAATGGACATAAACATAACTGGTGAAATGTGGGAGTGTACTACACTCCTTTGCTTACCTCTTTGGGGATTACGAGTGTGATGTTAAATTTCCTTACTTTGAATATAAACAAATCCAATACTTACAGTCATAGACATTCCATGTGACAATGAGTGATCTCCGTGCAGAGGAATATCAGATTCCTGACTCAAGTGATTGATTCCCTCACTTATGTTAAAAACATTCTGCAAACACATACACATTTGAAGGTGATGCAACACTAGGCAACTCATAAATCATGTTAACAAATCTAAGGTTCTTGTAATCTTTAATTATACTTAAATATTAACTCGAGAGAAACCTGTCTGTAGTATTTTACACTTTAATGTTATGACTGTCAGTTGTATATATACATATATAGAACTGACAGACTGTATATATATATATATATATATTGGAAATATGCAAATTAATAAAAAACACCCTATTTTTTATCTCAGCTAAAGATGTCTGCAAATACAGTCAACACCTCCAAAACAAGCAAAATAAAGAACTTGCATCGCCAAATTCCAACTTGGCTATGTTTCGAGACAGCCCCTATTCCATGTGTATCAAAATATATAATGAATTACCAAAAGAAATGCTGTCCGAGGAAGTAACCATACAATTTATAAAAAAAAATGTAAACTTTTTGATATCTAAATGTTTTTACTCTCTAAGTGAATTTTTAAACAATTAGGCATAAATTAAACCTCTTTTTGCTTTTTTTCTTTAAAATTATTGTTTAAATAACTTTTATTTTTATTTATTTTATTTTCATTTAAACATTTGTAATTTGCTACGCTCTTGCGGGGCTCATGTTGTACTTTCCTGAATGTTTACGCACGATGCAATAAATGATTTGATTTGATAATAATTACACCTTAAGCCTTTTTATTGATGCTTTAAATACTTTTCTTATCCCAAAATGTTACAACACTCACATTTATGTCATCCATCATATTATGTGAACTATTTACAGGCATCTGGTGACTGCCCATGTGGCCCATGTGGCCCATGTCATGGTTCATGTTCATCTCGTGATTTCCATGACCCATATGATTATGTCCATCCATACTTGTAATATACACCTGAAAAATATATTAAACAATGAAGTATATATGACAATCACTATGTAATTATATAAAATAGTATTTAATCTATTTGTATGTCTGTAAATGACTGAGCAAGAATGATAAACAAATGTAAGTATTAACCATAAGTGGTACTTGGTAATTATAACTTATGCATATAGTATGTAATGGTACTAAGGCCCACTTATCAATGCACCGGTGTAAGTTGTTTAAAAACCATTTAACATTGTGATGCAGTTGATGTTTATCAAACATTGAGTAAATTAACTAAACAAAATTTACGATAATTCACATTGCCTTATCAAGTTCAAAGTGTCCTGTTGTCATTATCTGTATGAAAATATGTGATTATTTATTAAGTTTTAATAAAATTATGAATGAAAAACCTTAAACAATTTCATACCCAAGTGATATCAATTTTGTGCACGATATGAATTAAAGCTTTAAAAAATAACATAGACTGACATTTAAACAGTATTTATGACTATTTTCAACAAAACGTAAGAATTCTATGTACCTGCTAAGTAAGTGTACTACAACAATTACTTTAAACTGAACCCGAACGTTAAGTTTTACTTTCACACGCCACTAGAATGCACTGAATCAAAATTTTACAACAAGTCGATCGAAATTTACGCGTGGACACTTTCACTTTTTTTTTGCAGTTAGATTATACTTTCAATATACTTTTTATTTGAGATATGCACTTATCGAATGCAATGTCGTTTACATAATTTCATGACTTACTGTCGCAATAATTTCTAATTTCATTCACCTATACTGATACATTGCATGTGCGTTTCAAACCAAGATCAATAAGTAAAAACAAATAACAATTGTAAGCAACGCAAAGATAATTTTTTTTCAGCAATAAGTATACAATTTCCTATTTAGCTTTCGATCAGTTTCAGCCTTCAAGTCTTTTGGTTGCATAGATAAAACATTACGTGTTCGCATGGATTGATAATTTGACATTGAACAAGCATCAACATTTATTGAATTAAAACGCTGACAATAGTGACCGTGTCTTAAATTGCCAGACTCCAAGGAAAGGAATATTATTACTGCAATAATAATTATCTCACTACTACTGTAAGCTGTGTGATGTTAAGAACAGTAAAAAGTTTTAAAATTTAACTTGTTTTTATGGATTTCATTATTAAAGTTTTATTATGTATAAATGAATTAACATTGCTAAGA
This sequence comes from Apyrrothrix (Melanopyge) sp. n. Burns01, assembly GCA_018237605.1. NCBI lineage: Eukaryota > Metazoa > Arthropoda > Insecta > Lepidoptera > Hesperiidae > Apyrrothrix > Apyrrothrix (Melanopyge) sp. n. Burns01. The sequence goes on from DVPD01000743.1 coordinate 6,883, forward strand.
GCATCGTAAGCGAAAAATATCAATAATTCCATGGTTTCTTGAAATTGAATAGATGATATTTAATTTTAAGTAGCAAGTAGTAATAAAATAGTGTTTTTTATTATTTACCTTGTGTCATAAATACTATGGGTCATAAATAGATAATAACTCCAAAACTTGAATTGATCACTAATAATTGATGTGTGTGCAGAGTACAATAAGTTTTGATGGGGTTTGCCTCGGAAGACGAAGAGCTCGGATCCTTTTAGGGGTTGTGTAGTTGCAACAGCTTTGTTGTTGGCGTCTACTAAGACATTAATTGATAATCGTCTATTATAAGTGTTCAATACTTTCCCACTCGGTATGTATTTGATTGTATTCACCACCGCATGATAGGCACGTCGGTAGAACAATTTATGGCAGCTTTATTAAGAACGTATCATTACGTCTGTAATCCCCGAAGAGGTTGGCAGAGGAATGTAATACATTCCCAAGTTACACCTATTGATGTCCTATTATGGAATATGTGGTGAGCCTATTGCCAGACACCGGGCAAAAATCCAGACTCCGATATACTACTAGAGCTTTCTACTAGACAATTTAAGTTAAAAAAATCCAATAGTACCCGACCCGGAATTTAAACACAGGACCTCTCAATCGATAGTCGCGCTTGCAACGAACACAATCAACGAAGCAGACTAATGAAAACTATTAAATATATATAAAACAAGGTATAAATCCTGTAAGCAGGCATAATTTGTGCAATACGTAGGCGTTTAATATATATTAATACGTATACCATAAAGCACATTTCCTCAGATTTTCTATGCAAATTGAATAATAAATCCACAATAAAAACAACTAAATCTATATTTATTTTCAGTGCTTCACGCTATCATGAACAGGCATAAATGAATCGATGTTACCTTTAATAATTTAGCATTACCTCTTTATTTCGATCGAAAGATTAAGGTCTCATAATAATGACATCTTATTTAGAAATACAAAAGCGAGGTCCTCTGTGGCGATTTTTGCAACGATATAATAGTGCATATCATTAAAGAACGCTGCATCGCTACTTTTGGTTTTTTCTCGCATTAATTGCAATGCGCTACGGCGCGCACATGGGAGCTTTTTCGTTGTCACCATTTTAGTAATTTCCCCTACTATGTGGGAAAATAAAGAAAAGTTTGTAAAATAAGTCATACTTATGAATAAGTTGTAGTATATATTTCTTTGATACCCTTACAACATCTGATTCGTAACATAATTATCGTAATTATTTGTACTATTGAATTCCAAATTTTATTCAACAAGAGGTATTATTTTCCACTCAAAAAGCGTAATAAGAAAACTCATAATCGAAATATATCACATGTAACGATTATTTAATCTATTTTAATTAAATAAATTGGGTGTTCAATCAATGTCATTTTAATAATAATTATCAATAATGAGTGACTTAAAAATAGCTTTTTATAAGATCATATGTGCAAGTACATATTTTACATAATATGATTAACCATTAATATATATAGTAAAAAGTTGTATATTCTAAAGAAATATTACAAAAAAAAAGATGATTATTAGTCAATGTCGAAAAATTTACTAACAATTCCAGTGAATAAAGCTGGTAACACTGGGACAAGCAGACTAATTAACATTTTTAAATACTTTTATAATCTAAAAAGGATATTTAAAAAAATTGTTTTCATAGGTACGCAACAAAAAATAATAATCAAGTCTCAACGAATTTAAATTACGTTAGGCATTTAATGCAGAAACTCCGTCATTTACTGTGTTTGGTTACTGTCCGTTTCTGTGCTGTGGCGACTTGAGCTGATTTCGTAATTCAATGCAAGTTGAATACGACTTTGCAGTAAACTGAATCCTATGATAACTATGTAAATCTATGTCATCACTTCACAAAAATAAAAAAAATATTTATTTCACACGTTTTCCCATTATATTCTTGCATTATTTCCTTTTTCAGAACAAATAAGTGCGATATGATTTTTAGGTATGACTAGAGACGCTCATCACTCGCTTTACGCTTGGCGGCCATGTCTGAAGCTCGCGGTAACTCAGAGAGTTAGTGTTGTGCTATTCTTTGTTGTATAAAAAATACAGTGGTTTTTGTTCCTGATAGACAATGAATTTATAGGACTAATTAATGACTATGAACTTTGTTATATGTGGAGTGTTTTATATATTCGAGCAAATCGATAGAATTTGCTGTTGCAGGAGTAACTCCAACATCGTATTTTTAGTTCATCCGCCATATTGGCGTTAATATATCTTCGTAAGTCTTTTTTCCTAATTTTTAGCTTTCATCAGAAGTATATTGTTGTAATTTTACGCTATTTCGTTAGTCTTTTGTCAGGACTAAGATGTGTATAAAAGTAGACAGTGCATGACTCTACTGTTGAGCAATATTTCAACATTTTATTCTTGGCCTCTATACAAGTAATTTTCACCCATTTCTTTACACAAGCTTGTGAATATTTCACTGCCTTTTAAGAATATTAAAAAAAGAAACATTGTTATGTTATTTGCATAAGCTTTTATTTGCATTTGAGTAGTTATCCTGTGTATGCCCAAACAGTAAAACCGTTTTATTGTGGCTAATTAATTTCATGATAAAATTAGATAAAAAGCATTGTAAGTTGCGAATCAATTCTTATTTATACGAAAATATACAAATTTTTCAGATCGAACAACTTTTATTCCACTGTTCACCCTTTTAACCCTCATTTCCACTTTAGCAAAGTGGTTTCAAAGAATATTCTAGATTTCTTAAGACGTTCTCCTTTGTCATTGGTACAGTTTTCGTCAGCTTAGATATTTATAATGTAATGTTTGTTTTGATACAAAAGTGCTACCCTAATGTAACATGTTTATAGTCAATACATAACAAATGTATGTTATTGAGCTGGAACCAAATTTAACAATTCGAATATAATGCATGACGCTATTTAGCTGTTATAACATGCATGTTGCATGATAGGCAAGGTCTTGTTATGAACTTCTTGTGACCCTTGACTTTGAGCCATAGGTTAATAACCATATTACTTAAAGATTTCAATACAGCTATTTTTTAGCAGTTGAATTTAACCTTGTTGTTGTGTTATTGTATATAAAAATAAATTCATAAATAAAAGTTAACATATCATGAATTTAATGTGCATGTAAGCTTTCACTATTAATAATAAAAGTTACAATGTTATCTGCAAACATATTTACTATTCTAACAATCACATTAATTAATTAATATTTAATTAATTAAATACTTTGAACTAAAAGTAGAAATATTTTATAATAATACAGTCATTACATATGATTGATATTGTTGATATTTTGAAAACCTTTGCTTTATCTTTGTTTGCTACACCTAACACAATTTGCCTTAGAAGAGCAAATCTTAAGAATGTATGAGAGGATAAGAATGTAAGAGAACCAAGATATTTATATATTTATTGAATCATTAATTTTAAAATTGTACCTACTAAAAAAGTACATCTTTATATGTTTTGCTTTTTATCATCTCCGTTTACAATTTGACTTCCTTATTAAATAGCAACATTTAGACATTTTTACACTTATTATTAACATATTATCATGTCAGGTTCCTTACACGGTAGGTAG
>DVPD01000744.1:0-10503 GCA_018237605.1 Apyrrothrix (Melanopyge) sp. n. Burns01
AATCAATATTTATTTCTTTCTGTTTCTCAATGCATAGCCACACGAATATGTTTTTATATAAACACAAATATTATGTTGAACACTGGAACCCATTATAAGATTTAACTTGTGTTATGGGTACTGGCACTCTCCAGTCATGCTTACACATTATATCTTAAAATAGGTGTTTTGTCTATTAATAACTTGTAAAATAATTTATCTAATTACAGGCACATTTTTATGCTACTTGTAAAATTCCACAACTCTCAACACATATCAAGTGTCAACTTGATGACTTGTATGACCACACTTTGCCTTTTGGCGAAGTCAAGGCCAAGATTCATGCCACGAGTTGTACAAGCTCTTCAAGATCTCCATACTACTCTTCCGCCGACGCTATCACAATCTCAAGTGAATTCAGTTAGGAAACATTTAAAAATGCAGCTTTTAACTCTAATCAAACATCCGTCATCTAATGAAATGTTGCCTCAACTCACTCAGCTGCTCCTAGATTTAGGTATGACAACCCTGGAATTGAACAAAGCAGTGTCAAAAGACAGACGGAGTAAACGATTGGGAGAAATCAAGAACGGGGATACTCCAGCCAAAAGGTTCAGAGTTGATTCCCCTCAAAGTAACAGTCAAGGTAGTGATAGCAACAGTCGAAGTGACTTTACACAGTTTGACGAAGATAGTTCTCAATCAGTAACAAAATCTACTGTCACGGATGATACACTGCTTGAAGGTTTAAATAACGTTGAGAATGTTGTCAGTCTAGTTATGTCAACGTTACTAAATCACCTGCCCAAAACCATGCCTCCTAGTTTTATGACTGCATATAAACCAATACCAAATGCTGGGAACAAATCACAAAAGAAGAATTTAGCGAAAATGTTATTAGCTTTAATTAAAGAAGAGAATACGTCAATAGGTATAGTTCCACAACCCGTTCCTGTACCACAAACCTCGCTATCGGACATAGTAGCTAAGATACCTCTGTTGCGAGAGGATGACGAAAAAACTACACTCAAAAATGCAGTCGCTAAGTTGCAAGAATCCACTAAAGCAGAAAAACAGATGGAAAATGCAGTAACAAAACTCATGGAGGAGACGAGGCAAGAATTTTTGAAAGAGGAGGAAAAGAAAAATAAAGATAAGGAGAAATCACTGCCGCCACCGACGCCGACCGTGCCGAAGTTGAAGCAGAAAGTGAAACTCCTGAAACTTCAAGAAATAACACGTCCAATACCGAAAGAAATCAAGGAGAGGCTAATGTTACAAGCAGTTGGGAGAATTTTGAAGGCAGAAAAGGAAAGCACTATAGGTGGTGCGTCGCAAATACGATCTAAATTTATAACGATTTTCGCGTCGAGCTACACTCCAGATATCAGGGATTTGGTTTTCGATTATATAATGGAAGATCCAGTGAATCAGATCGATTTGGCGTTACTGTGGTTGTACGAGGAATATGCATACATGCAGGGCTTTAATCGGTTGCCTGTGACATTGCAGCCAAAGGGAAATGAAAAACATGACCAAAATTACAATCAATTACTCTGTGCGTTAATTACGCAGATAAGTGAGCGAGGAGATCCCACGATGGAGAGCTGCAAGGACGTTCTACTGAGGAAGATTTATACTGAATCGCCGGTAGTTACGAACGAGGCGGTGGATTATTTGAAACATTTGATAACGGAAAATAAAATACCATTGCTAGCTTTGGACATATTGGAGGAGCTTTGTATAATGAGGCCACCGCGGGCTCACAAGTACGTGGCGGCGCTGGTCTGTCATGTTTGTAAGTAATCAATTCTGGCACAATTGTAGTTTGCGCTTAGATTAATACCTAAATCATCCACATATGAATTTATTACCACTAAAGGTTGACGGATATGGATCTTACGTATATACATACATACATACGGATATTGATCTTACGTATGAACATATATACGACATAGTGGCACTTTTAATTGCATATGGGCGTTTTATTCCGGCTCTTGCTTTTTTGGGGTGTTCTTGAAATCGGTTTTCCCATACATCTTAAATTGGTCTGTTCACGGTATCAGTTGAAAAGCGAATGCAATACAGTAATGTGATTATTTTATATTTTATCGATTGTATTTTGATTAAGTAATCCTTTTTTAAATGTCTCCCTTTATTTCCAGTGAACGAAAATGAAGAAGTCCGGGATGTATGCCTCAAATCGTCGCTCAAGCTGTACCTTCGAGACAACGAATCCGTCAAAAAAGTGCTAGAAAAGCACGCTTTGTTGTACTTGGGCTTCATTACACTGGGCACACCGCCACCAGAGCTGCTGGGCTCACGAGAAGTCCCCAGACCTTGGAGCGACGACTTGTACCGATTGTGCCTCAATCTGGTCATGACTCTATTCCCTCACAAAGAAGGTAGACATATCTTCTTCGATGTAATCGTTAGGTTCATTGGCACCTGTTCGCTACATGGCAACACTAAAGGGTATACAATTGTAATATTGTTACAAATGCATACCTGTATGTATACATTTGTATCAATAGTAATATTCTCCTACAACCATATATGTAGAACACCTTATTAAAGGCTTGCTGTGTGATCTAGCATTTCATATATAAATCCTAAAAATTTTATGAGACAAAATATTGATTACACCAAATTAATTAAGCAAAAAAATCGTGTCAGTTTAATAAGTAAAATAAAATATTTCACTAATTTTCAGAACTCATAATCGAGGTGGCACGTATATATGGATTCGCGGGCGCGGAAGCTAAGCGGTGCGTGCTGCGCGCGGTGGAGGGGCCCATCCGAGCAGCTATTGGGTCTTCCCCCACCAACATCTCAATGAAACCCGCCTTCCAAGCGCTGCTGGACGAGTGCCCGCGGGGCGCTGAGACCTTACTCACGAGGGTTGTTCATATACTCACAGAGAAAGGTACGTTCATTACATATTTTTTTGACCTGTTGTTCCAGTAGTTAGTTATTTTTAGTGCTAACTCATAAAGGTGCTAAAAAAAATTTCTGCACTCGGCCACCTTGTTAGTGTTGCCGAGTTTATTGTTATAAACTGAAACTGCCATACTCCTTTTTAGCATGATAATCTGTCTTAGATGCAAATAAATAAACTTGAAAACCTTGTTTTTGTATGTTTTCAATGTGTTTTATATTTTAGTTAACTGCACCAACTTGAGTATGTAAATAATTGCCTTCTCTTTTTACTTCGTTCTCTATTTCTTTCTGTCTTTCTCATATATTTCTATTAAACGTAACATCACCTAAAATCACGCCTGTAATCCCCGAAGAGGTAGGCAGAGGAATGTAGTACAATCCTATGTTTCACCAGTTACGCTTACGTCCCAATATGGAATAGGTGATGAATCTATTGCCGTACACCGGGCACAAATCCTGACTCCGAGCCACTACTAGAAATTCTAATTTTAGAAAAATCCAATAGTACTCGACCCGGGCTTTGAACCCAGGACCTCTCGCTTGGTTATGCACTTGCAAACAACACGACCAACGATTAAACATGATTATGTTTAATTATACGCACTTGGCCAGCGTGATAGACTATGTCCTTAACCCTCTCATTCTGAGAGAAGACCCGTGTCCGGTAGTGGAACGATAAAAAGAGCCGGGAGAAAAAAAAATAGCAGTCCAGCTAAAACAGTTAAATAAAATATAATGGGCATTCATTTGGTACATATTACGCAGCGTTGTATGGCGCCCAATCTAAATTTTTATTCCAAATCTTACAAAATCCAAATTTCCAGCGCCCCCAACGCCGGAGCTGGTGGCGAGAGTCCGGGAGCTGTACGCCACTCGTGTGTCTGACGTTCGGTTCCTAATACCCGTTCTTAACGGACTTAGCAAAAAAGAGGTATAGTTTGTGCTACTTGTTAAAAGCCAGCCTTACAAAGGCTTTTTCAAATATTTTATAACCTCTGGTCATTTCTGCCTTAATAATAGATCTAAATATACATATATAGTCAGCCTGATTAGTATTTTTTTTAATGGAATAGCTGTGACGTTTCAGCTCAGACCAAATATTTTCACTAGTTTCAGGAATTTCCTGTATATAATGATTATAATTGCAGATCAGCACGGGGCTGTGAGTTGATGTGACACATATATGAATAAGTTCAACTTTAATAAAATTTTGCCTAATTTAGATTTAAAAACAAGAAAACTGAAACATACTGTAAATGTTGAAATGTCATGTTGATTTTCAGTATTATATTATACATGAAGCTTACATGTTTTTTTCTTATAGCCTTATTTGGCAACACTTTATAAATTTTATTGGAATTTTTGAATATTGGAACATTTATAAATTTTATTGGAATATTTGTTTGTATAGTAATATTATGTTTCAGATATTGGCAGCTCTACCTAAACTAATAAAATTGAACCCTAATGTAGTGAAAGAGGTTTTCAACAAGCTCCTTGGCCTGCAGAGTTCCAGCGATGAGCAGGGGCCAAGTATGTGTTTTAGATTTTTTTTTGACATGACTAAAATATTGAAGTTACTTTCAATCTTCTACCATTTAATTAATAGCATTCCCTTAAGAAAATATTTAGTTATTCACACTGTATAGTTACACTAGTTTTTAAATCATTCATCTCAAAATGAATGACTGGCATATCAGTTTGTATGTATTTTTAATATGACAGTATTCATAAATGTTATACACTTTATTAATACAAATGAAAATTTCCCAGGAATAATACGAATATTTCACAATAATGGACATTGGTAGCTTAGAAGTATTCTTAATTTGCCACGTCGCTGCCTTATGTGATGTTGATTTGTTTGAGTTGTATAATGTCCATTTAAGTTTACTCGTAGTCGCCCAGTGGCAGAGTAAAGCTCAATCATAAATGATTATCGTAAATTAGATCTATTTAAATTTCAAGTTTTAACGTTATTCTCAGAGAATATACTGAGCTACACAATTCATTTGTTCAAATAACAAACGAAACCACAACATGAGGACTGTAGTAAAAAATACGTTTTTAAAAGCTTCTTTGGGCAAGTTGGGTTGTTTTGAGATGGGAAAAAAGCTCTGAACTCGCGTGACTGTGCTGATGGTAGTGTCGGCGGAGGTGGTGGTGGTAGTGATCTTGGCGGTTGGCTGTTGTAATGATAGTGGTGGTGACGGCGTTGATGGTGGTAATAGTATTGAAGGTGGTGGTAGAGGGGGTGGTTACGGTGGTCTGTAGGGAGGGATCTTGTTTTGTATTGCAATACCTATTATGTAAATAAGTTAATCCACTATCATAACTATACACATTATTTATAAAAAGTCTTGGAATGACATTTAGTGCAGATTTAAATGTGGCTCTTAAAATAACCTCTTCACTTTTTATATTATGAAAAACGTAACACGTATCATTACGCCTGTAAACCCCGAAGAGGTAGACAGAGGAGTGTAGTACACTCCCACGTTTCACCAGTTTACGTTTACGTCCCAATATGGAATAGGTGGTGAGTCCATTGCCATACACCGGGCACATGAGAGGGTTAAGGCCGTAGTCTACCGCGCTGGCCAAGTGCGGGTTGGCAGACTTCACACACCTTAGAAAACATTTTTTTATGATGTACCTATTGCAGAAAAGGTGAGCTGGTGGACGTGAGTCGGAGACGACGACCAGCTACACTTCCGTGTGTCATGTAATAAAAATGAACCAGTGGTATAAAAGTACGAAGGCAGTACACCTGTTGAACGCATCATATACAACAAGTGCACCGTCCCACCATACTAGCCACGTGACGACGGGCAGACGAGTCGGACAATGTAGGGAAAATATACACCTCACTGAAGAAGACAGACCACGCACTCCGCCTGATGCTGAACGGTCAGTGCTGCCTATACAATGTATAAACGATGGCAATTAGAACTTTTTTTATTGTCATACGTCATACATATGTTGCTTCATCTGCGGATTTTAATAGCAAGCGTCAAGTTTTTTATTTCAGTATTTTTATCTCGTGCTTGTACAAATGCTTCTACACCCTATTTACATTTTCAAATTTTGTTAAATTTATTATGTTGGAGGGAGAAGGCATTACTCCGTGTCTAACCACATTAGGCCACGACCACAGGCCTGCCGCGCGGCAGCCGCCCAAATCGAATCCGCAGCTTCAAGTGACGTTATAGATTTATTTCAAAAATTGTTGCCCCGCAAAACGGATTACTGCTAGGATACTAAGTGTGGATACGACGAGAGGTAACTTGTTCCATTTGGAGAAATTAACTCATATGTTACACAGGCTACAGATGCTGCCTATGGAAGTTTTCTCGTTCAATTCACCTTTTAGGCCGCAAATAACTCAAACAACGTAAAATTGTTGACATGACAGTGATGTGAGCTCGCCGCTGCGGTGTCGCAGCTGACGTGCGTCCATGGGCTATGTTATTGATATTTTGTAATCAATTTAATTTGAGTATTACCAATGAAAATGGCAAGTTATTTTAAAAATATTATGAAGTCAATTATTTAGGAAATTTATTATGTACTAAGTTTTCACCTTGTTAGATTCGGTAAGCGAGCAAGACATAATTCGGCACATTGTCCTAAACAAATGTCGTCAAGAACAGAGTAAGATGTGCGCTGATGTAGCAGGCAGCTCCGCGAGCAGCTCGCAGACACTACAATAGTGCAGGTACATGTTGTAGTTACAGGCAGCCAGGCACTCGTTTATAAAAAGTAAGTGACTTGGACTAACTAAAATTCAGTTTTCTCATTATTTTTAGTGCATACCAAGTTGTCGAAAGTATCCAGATGTGATCATTACTATACTGTACGATAACTACCAGCGTTAATATAAGTTGACTAAACAGTGGACGATTCGGACGCAGCATATCAAGTGCTGACCATTCTACATTCGGTTCAGATAGAGTGGAACGGTTCGGGCAGTGCGTTGAAGTCTTTTCGTCGCCCGTTTAATTAGCAGAAGTAAAGTACAGGGGATGATGCACTTACCGCTGACACAGGTGGAGGAGTCCAGTGCAGCAGCAGACAGGCGATAAGCAGGAGCCGAGTCGCGAAGAGGCGCGCACGCGCCGGGCCCGACATGGCTGCGCCGCACTACTGGACGCGCGCCCTGGCCGCCGCCGGGCCGGGCGCCGCGCCCGCGCCGCGCTCCGCCGCGGGGCGGGGGCGCGCAGGCCGCCGCGCGAGCTCTCCTCGTTCCGTAGTGTCCCGGCACGAACGGCGCGCGCGCACGGGACTCAGGCGCAGCGCGCACCGGGCCATGGCGCTCCACGAGTTATGGTAAGATTTTCAATCTTTACGTTTACAAAAAAATAAGCAATTAAATTAGACACAATTTTTTTAGGTAACAAAAATAGTACTATTTAAAACTTTTGTTAGTGTCCGATATTAATAAAAGATTATTGTGTATTTAAATCTTTTTATTGTGAAGTCTCGGAGCTATGTAAAATGTTCTATTTCACAATATTTTATTTGCAGGTTTGTGGCCGCTTTGGTGCTATTCGCAGGAGTGAATGCTGTGAGTGAATTTTAAGTTTTACAAGAATCTTATTAGAAATTATTTCCGAATATATAACTGATTGGAATTAGGGAATGTCGAGGGCAGGCGAGGTGCAGGCGAGGTGCAGGCGACGTGCAGGCCGACCTGCTCGTCCACTCGCACTCGTCCTTTTGCACCGTCTTCGAAATGCGAACTTTATCAAGGTTTTGTTCGGTTGCGAATATGTTAAGAAAGGAGACAGTGTCGGCGAAAGGCATGTTTTCCACTTGTAATTAGATATTTGTCGGATTGATTAGTTTTTCGTTTTATAAGTAGCGTATAATGTTGTTGTCCGCGGGGCCGACAAAGTTTATCATCACTCGGATGTTAAGTGTCGGCATTGCGCAAACCACTCATGTTTATTATAATATCTGTCCAATTTATATTAACACTCAATTAAAGTTGCCAGCAATACTGGACAACACTTTTAATATTTACCTAATTTGAAAACAATTAATCAACTTTTTAAAATGCGATCTTAGTTTTATATAGAAAAATCTTAATAAAATCGGTCCCGGCCTTCTAGAACATCGATCCTCTAACTGATCGTGGCTACGATACGGTAAAAACAGATTTATTTTTAATTAGCTAAATTGTGAGTGTTATGTATTTTAATTTGGAATATAAGGTGTGTAACGAGAGCAGGGGCACAACGAATTGCATTACATATTTTCATATTCACATATAGGGTATTGAAAAAAATATGTGCGTAAATGAAATTGATTTTTAGAATTTTTAATTATTTCGGGTATTGAATTTCTGTTATTTGGTTCCTGTTTCCTTCCGCGCGATTATTCCTTTATTTTTCGACATATTCGATATTTAAAGCCTTCGAACTGGATTATAAAGTATGCAAAATTGCATCACCTGGTAAAACTGATACATTTTAAAAACTGAACACTCGGTGGCGCGTCGAGTACGTAAACGACACTAACGTAGGCTCTACCAGGCATTCTTTTCATTAAAATTTACTGAATATGAATTAATTCAAAAAATTCAAGTGTCGTAATGTACATATCTTGTGTCAATATAACGATAGCGGTTAAATTCGACATCTTACATCCCTTTAATATGTAGGAGCGTTTCTGAAAACTAACCACTAGCCTGGAGCGGGCTGCCCGCCGCGCGCCCGCCCCTCGCCCGCCGCGCGCCCGCCCCTCGCCCGCCGCGCGCCCGCCCCTCGCCCGCCCCTCGCCCGCCTATCGTCCGCCCCTCGCCCGTCGCGTGTCCGTCCAGCGCCCGTCGCACTTTGTCTCCGCTTTGCCGATTTATTAGATCTGTGAACGCTTCAGAATAAAACTTTGAACAAAAGCGCCTCCAATATTACATTATAAAATTTCAAGTACATGCCTTAACAATTTAGTTGTTGTCCATTTATAAAACTAGTTATGCATGTATAATTCTCTTGTCTATTGGGCTACAAAGCAGTTCTGTGGCCACATCGAGTTATCCGACTGTGCGCGCGGCCCAATCGTCGTCACAATGTACTGGTCATTAGCACTGTACGTTACATTACTGATTCTGAAGTGTTACAACTTGGGCCCGTAATTATGAGCGAGTTCTGTAGCACACGAGAACGACATTGAACATTTGTAACGAGCTGTTTTTTAAGAGAAGACATTAGCAAACGATTCGCCAGTGGTCAAAAGTGGTCGCCGCCACCCATAAATATCTGTAGTTCACTTCGATTAGGTTTCTAGTGAAGTTTCCATTTAGTTACTAGTAAGGGTATTGATTTGATTTTGGAGACAAGACTGCAGGAATAAGAATTGTCTGCATCACTAGTCCAGTTAGCATATAATATGTGTATGTTAGTATGAGTGCAATCGGCAATAGTTAGTGTCGAGGGTTGCGCTGGCGCCGCGCTACATACATTTCTTACCACCTAGCAACCTTTTTTCTAGAGACATTATTTTAATTCAATACTTACAACGAATATTTTTTGGTTTTTAAAATCCTTATTACGTAAACGTAACATCACGCCTGTAATCCCCGAAGGGGTAGGCAGAGCAGTGTATAGTACACTCCCACGATTCACCAGTTACGTTTACGTCCCAATATGGAATAGGTGCTGAGTCTATTGCCATACACCGGGCACATGAGAGGGTTAAGGCCATAGTCTACCGCGCTGGCCAAGTGCGGGTTGGCAGACTTCGCACACCTTAGAATACTTTTTTTAAACTGTAAGGTGTGCAGGTTTCCTCACGATGTTTTCCTTCACCGTTGTAGCAAGTGATATTTAAATTCCGGAAAACCAAGTCGCAGCTATTAACGAGAACTCCATTGTTAACATTACAATTATTAGTATAGTTGTCAATTCAGAGCAGTTAATCAAGTACGTTTCTACAAAGGAATCACCGCTGTTTGTGAAATCAACCCGTCGGGTTCACAAAAAAAAAATAAAAGGAACAATTCCAGCCCACCCTTTGTCCCTTTATTTTTTCTTAATTTAGCAGATCCCAATCAGGAGTAAATTATAACGGCGAGTTAAAAGTCTCTTGTATTGTCTTCGCTGATTTCTTTTTCGTTCTAAGATCATTGGTACTTCAATAGAGTTGTTTTTACCGCCTCTTTGTGAGTGAAGAGGGTAGTGGACGAGCAGTTAGTGGTTACGTGTGGTCTCTGCTGCCCATGGACACCAGCTATTGTCCTTTTTTTTGTTTACGGGGAGGAAACTTTCAAAAGGTTCAAGAGATACCGGGTTATAAGGGACTTTTACCAAACAAAAAACTGTCCTAACAGTACTGTGACACTTTGCCACCTGCTATCGTCCTAACAGTACTGTAGGGAAACTATTGTTAGTGTCCTTATATTCCTGATGTATTTGTGACGTTGAGTTTAATCTCTGATTAATCAGAAATATAATCCCTGATTGAGACAGATACATTTTAGATAAAGATCTTGATAGTTACAGTCACAGTGGAAGCACAAAGAGTAAATATATAATGAAATAATATATAATAAACTGCCTCGTTGGTCGTGTTGGTTGCAAA
>DVPD01000745.1:0-10500 GCA_018237605.1 Apyrrothrix (Melanopyge) sp. n. Burns01
ATCGATTATTATACAGGCTGCTTTTGACGGGAATCGATTTTGGATCGATCGTAAGTACAGAATAATTGTTTTGTTTGATATCAGTAATTAGGAAACGCGTAACATTAATAACCACGTGTCATGATTTTGGATTGGGACTGAGAGTAATAAAATTAATAATACTACCAATGGTACACAAAATTGCATTTGTGCAACAAAATTCTAATCGTAACAAACATAGAAAATATTGATCTTTTTTTTTTCAAAATTCTACATATTTTATATTGATTATGTTCCGCAGGGATCAAAATTTTGCAACGAATAACAGATTTTTATTTTGTTAGAAAACAACTTATTAGCGACACTCTCGTTGTTCCTGGTTTTGTACATATGAGTTGCAAATTTCGTAGACAATCATACATGTACTGTAAATATATATTTTCACACATATACACTCATAAAAGGTGGTGGAAACGATGTTTTATGAAGCGGTTTATTAATATGTATATTCAGTTAATACCAATTTTTACTAGCGACAAGACATCGGTAATATACGATTATTTAAAAAAATCTCGTTAATTATTTGTTAGGATTATCAAATCATATTAGGGTTGTCACTTAATGTTAGTCACCAGTGATTTCAGTTGGGGTCTACGTCATCATTATCAGCCTTAGTCAGTCTTAGTCCATTGCTAGGCATACGCCTTCTGTAAAATAAGGATTTTGCCCATAAAGCCCACGTCGAATACGTCAATGTGTTTTAACTTGTTTTCATGACCACGTCGCTCTACTTAACTCAAACGAGCATATCTCTCATAAATCGTATCTTACACACTCCTTATGTATTATATAATTAGGTATATTGTGTATGTGCTGTATATATGTACGTATAGTTGAGTGTTGCCGTACTCTTGGATGACGCTATCGCGCGCGCAGGAGCCCACGGAGCGGCCCGGCGCCATCACGGGGCAGACCACGGAGACGGTGACGTGGGCGCCGCCCGCCAACCAGCCGCCCACGCTCAACCACCACATGAAGAAGCTTGCCATCACCGCCGGCAAGGCCTTCCGGTTAGTGCTTTTATAAGCGAGAGTTTAGACCTCATTACATATCCATCTCTCTTAGTTATCCTTCTCTCTGTATATTTTATAGGTACAGTTTAAAATGGCACCTCGCTATAATAACGTAGTGTCCAAGTTGACGTCTGCGTGTTGCGAATACATCCTAAGATTCTTTTAAGGGTGATAAAACAAGTTTATCCATGGTGTCCCGTTCCAGCTACATCATCCCGGCGGACCTGTTCACGGACCCGGAGGACGGCGCCAACCTCACGCTCACCATGTACGAGGCGGAGAGCGCGCCGCTCGGCGCCGCTTCGTGGGTGCAGTTCATCCCCAGCGCGCGCGAGGTGTACGGGCTGTGAGTGCCGCTCCGTTTGTACCCCCACCGGCTTATTCTCGTTCTCTCTGTCCACGAGACGACTCATTGTATTAATCACCTACTCTATGTATAATACATCTATGCCAAAATTACGTCACAAGACGGTTGCCCGTTTCATGTTCCGTTAGAGTAACATTGACAGCTCATTATTTTGTAGGAGTCTAAAACTCATACTCGATCGACGGCGGCGCCACTGTCGCACTTCCATATATATGCAATTTAACAAGTGTTTTGTTTACCATTATACCAGCTCTGGCGATGTTGATGTTCAAAACAGGTGACCGAGTGTAGAGATGTTCCGAAATGTTATTATTATGTCACATCACGCCTGTAATCCTCGAAGAGGTAGGCTGAGCATTTCATTATGGAATAGGTGGTGAATCTATTGCCATACTCTAGTCACAAATCCAGACTCCGAGTCTTTACTAGAAAATCTGAGTTAGAAAAATCTAACACTATCCAACCCGTAATAAGCGTATCTTCTTAGGACACATCTAAGCTTACTAAGCTTACCATTAGGCGGTATTGTGGCCTCACGCTGACCTATTACATAATAAAATATAAAAAATCATTAGTTTTGTAACGCTTAACGAGTTTTCTGTCAGTTTGCTCTATTGTACGCTGCGTAAAGGAACTGCGTTCCAAAATGTAATTGTGCTCGACCTTGAATTTGAATGCGGAGCCTCCCGATCGGCAGTCCCAGTTGCAACCACTCGATCACTAGGATGCATAAAACCTTGGTGCGGACGTGCGCAGGCCGCTGGAGGCGCACGTGTCGCGCTGGCAGTTCGTGGTGGAGGCGCGCGACGGCGCGGGGCTGGCGGCGCGCGACACGCTGTACGTCACGGTGCAGCAGCACCGCGCCGGCCGCACAGTCAACCACCAGTTCGCGCTGCGCCTGCGCGCGCGCCGCGCCTACGCGCGCGCCGTCGACTGGCAGATCCGCGCGCTCGAGGGCATCGTCAACCTCTTCAGGTCCGTCCGCGGGAGGAGGGGAGGGGGATGGAGGCTAACAAATGTCAAAAACGGACGAGCTTCTTCCCAAGCTTTGTATACAAAAAGTAAAACTCTAAACTCCCATGTCAGTCAATTTAAAATTACACAAATACGGAAGTAAGTTAAGCGAAAGGAAAGGAGAGGAACGGGGAATCCGGAACTTCTAAAACCTCCCCCCCCTCCCTTACAGACGCTCTGTACTATAGTACTTTCTAGCGAACGTCCTGATGTGACTCGCTAAACGGAACTTGGTTTTAATGTTAATTAAATTTCACACGGCGCCCCTCCGTAGGTACACCGACATGCACCACATCACGGTGCTGAACGCCACGCAGACGGGCGACACGTACGAGTTCGTGTGGACCAACGACACGCTGCCCAAGGACCCCGCCTGCCCCATGGACGACATCAAGCGGCTCATGAAGGTGATGGCGCCAGTTTTACTTAGTCATCATTACTTAGCTCGGAATTTTAGACGATGCGCAAATTATCGTGTCTAGAATATGTGTTTTCTACTTATTGTAAGCACAGCAGCAATGTTGAAAGAAGAGTTGTAGACAGTAACTACCGTTATCATCATAAACACAACCGCTGTCATCAACACCATCATCACCACTACTATCACCACCATCATCAATAAAATAGTAATAAAGTGAATTAGATCTTGTTTTTATAGGCAAACTTACCATCCAAATCAGGAAAATAAATCTTCTATCAAATTATCGACCTTGTTCAAGATGTTGAAATTAATGGTGCATACTGTCCTGTACACACATTTGCAGAAACACATAACTACCCAACCGCCAACCACCACCAACCCATGACTTCATATCCAAAAGATCAAGTAGTACAAATTTACTTGATTTCACATCAGATCTTGAAAAAGCAGTTGACAAAAATATGCAAGTTGATGTTATTATATATATACTAACTTTTCTAAGGCCTTCGACAAAATTAATCATAACATCTTCATTAATAAATTGCAAGTTTAAAATATCGTCGATAGATTGTGTGATTAATGCCAATCTTATCTCACAAATCGCTTGTCAAAGGTTGCAGTACTAGGCAAACAGGCTCGTTTTTACACTGCAACATCAGGAATACCTCAGGGGTCTACGTTTGGTCCGTTGACTTTAAATATATTCATTAATGACCTTACATATGTTTTAAAACACAGCAATGCTTACATGTTTACTGATGACCTTAAATTGCTTAAGATAAGAACAGCCACCTTAGGTGCAAAATGTTCAATACTAATAAAGTGTATCTCATCTCCTCAATATGCCATTGCATAGCGTTTAATAGAAAACAATAAATTAGAAAGGAGCTATTTTGTAGATTTAAATTTTATATTTGAAATTGCATTCCTAATTTATAACAGAAATAATCATGAAGCATGATTTGGTTACCTATATTTGTAAAAACAGTCATCTAAAATTCTACAACCATGTAATATTTACCTTGTATATGCTATATTTTACATTGGTAATGCAATAAATAAATAGTTAAATGTGAAATAGAAATAGAATCTAAAGTAGAAAAGAGCAGTCAAAAAAAACATCTCGATAAACATAAGTTCCACACAATTCATATTATGTTACTACTGTAATACACGCCAGCACACTTCAATACTTTACCATTAGTAATACGAAAAGCGTTTTTTTATTTAAAAATTAACCGCATACAATTACTGTATACACTCGAAATATTAAATCGATTAAATTCGAATCGTGGTGACGACTGGAGCCGAGTATACACGATTAAGCGTCACCGATCCGAGCGTGACGGTTCAGTTTCATTCACTGTTCCGTGCGGCGGACGAAGTTATCAATCGAAAAACGTGAGGAATAATTGCAGATAATGGAATCGGAGAGCGAGGCGGGCGCGCCGTCGGCGGCGCTGCTGCGCGCCATGTCGCCCGAGCTGCAGGTGGACGGCGTGGGCTGGCGCGGCGCCGGCCGCTGCGCGCCGCCCGCGCCGCGCGCGCCCGACACCTACCCGCCCGTCACGCGCAACCAGGTGGACCAGCTCACGGCCACGGTGGGCCGGCTGCTGGTGTACAAGGTGCCCGAGGACACGTTCTTCGATCCCGAGGACGGTGGCACGCGCGCGCTGGCGCTGGCGCTGCGCTACAGCGACCGCGCGCCGCTGCCGCCGCAGCACTGGCTGCAGTTCGACGCGCGCAACCAGGAGTTCTACGGGCTGCCCAGCGCCGCCGACGAGGGCAGCGTGCACTACCAGCTGGTAACCATTTTTTCCGACTCTTTCTTATCGTTCCGCTCGTGGAACACGGGTCTTCTCTCAGAATAATAGGGTTAAGGCCAAGGTCTGCAAAGCTGGCCAAGTGCGGGTTGGTAGAGTTCACACGCCTTTAGAGAACATTTTTTATTAACTCTAAAGTGTGAATGTTTTCTCTTGATATTTTTCTTCATTAACTTTAAAACGCACATTTTGTAAGTAGGTGTGCGCAAGGATTTGAACCCAGGCTCCGGAGTGAGACACTGCATTTCAAACCACTAGGATGTCACTGTTGGGCCTATCGCACCTGCACCCGCCTGCCCAGCATACCAACCCTGAGCGAGACCCCTTTGAACTCGAACCATTCAGTCGAATTGAGAAAAAATGATTAGAAACGATAGAATGATTAGAAACATATATACCTCTCGATTTTCAAAGACTTGATAATTTATGTACGTCGACTGCGTGAAATACGCTCTTAGCGTTTAAACATAGCGAGTCAAAGAGCAATGCAATGGTAAATCCTATTTGAAATAATTTTATTACTGATCGATACGCAACGTTATTATAATTACTTTAAAATTTATAAACCTAATCAATTCTAGATCGCCGAAGACTCGAGTAAAAAGAGCGCATACGACAGCTTGGTGGTGGAAGTGGTGAAGGCTCCCACCATCAGACCGACGGTGGAGTTCCACATGACCATGGACCCGTCGCCGCACCTCTTCGACAGCGCCAGCAACAAGCGGAAGGTGGTGGAGAAGCTGGCGGCGTTGTTCGGACAGAAGGACACTGACAATATTCGCATCCAAAGCATCACCGACAATCCCCCTACTATTATATGGTAAGCGGATTATTCATATGGTACGTTTTAATGATACAGACCTTCATTATTTCCGATATCGAATTTTGTCATTTAAAACCCAAACAATCGATGTGTAACTATTCGATCAATAATCGATTTTAGTACGCTTCGACATTTGATCCGAACACATAAATCGATTCACCACAATCGATTAATCTTATTGAACAGGTACAACACGAGCCTGCCGATGGACAGGTGTCCGAAACGGGAAATCGAGGAGCTGAGGAAAATGATAATCGTCGAAGAAGGAAACCTCAAGGAGATCGTGGATCAGATATTCGATAAGGACTTGAAGGTGATGTCCATCCGGCTCATCCCGCTGGGGCTGTGCGCGGAGCAGAGCACCAAGACCACGAAGGTGGCGCCGCCGGTGCACACCAGCACCAACCTGTCCAACAAGGCGGGCGGCGCCGAGGAGTACTCCGACTACCTGGTGACCTTCGTCATCCCGGCCGTGGTCATCGTGTGCATGATCCTCGTGGCCGGCGTCATCGCCTGCGTGCTGTACCGCAGGCGGCGCACCGGTCAGTCCTCGTTCTTTTTTATAACAATTTTTTTTTAAAACGACTTATAAAGTAATTTGTACATGTTTTAAAATCTACATATACGTTTGTAAGATAAAATTTTAATGTGTAATGAGTAGTAAAACATTTTATCTGATGCCAAAATGATATGTGAATAATGTGAAATGAAAATAAATGTGATTTAACTTTTGACTATAGGGGGTGACAATTCTTGACAATTAAAAGGTGACTCATTAGTTGAATATTTATTACTGTAGTGCACCGTTTTTTATTTGTTTCAATTTAAACAAGTTTTCTTACTTCACTATCAATATTAACGAATAATTCAATGTACTCGAAGGTTACAATTATGTATCAGCGAGTAAATATTTTAATATATACTTTTTAAATAATTAATTGCAGTCTTACTTTAAATGCACCAATCTGCACCCGACTAGCGAGCATCTCTGCAAGAACACCGATCACAAGATCTTAATCATTTTACATTATACTGCTATAACTATGCATAATTTAATTGTAACTTCTGTAAAAAAGCAGCTTTGCAATATTATAATAATGATGGAACACTAAGCGTTCAGGTCACTCCGTCGCGCTACACAAATAGTCCGTGATAAATAATGATATTCGCAGGTAAAATGAGCGTGGGCGACGAGGAGGAGCGGCAGGCCTTCCGCTCCAAGGGCATCCCCGTGATCTTCCAGGACGAGCTGGAGGAGCGCGCCGAGCCCGAGCCGCTGGACAAGAGCCCCGTCATCATGCGCGAGGAGAAGCCGCCGCTGCTGCCGCCGCCCGCGCCGCTGTACCGCGGCGCCGCGCCCTACCGCCCGCCGCCGCCCTTCGCCGCCGAGCGCTCGCCGCCGCGCCCCAAGGCCACGCCCACCTACCGCAAGCCGCCGCCCTACGTGCCGCCCTAAGCCGCGCCGCCCCCCGCTCGCTCGCTTCTGCCCCCGCTGTGTCCCGCGTAGTCCCGAGCCGCCCTAGCCCCGTCGTGAAGTTGTACCTCGACTGCACTGCGTTGTCGATGGTGAAAATTTGTTTGCATTTATTTAAAAATATATATATATGATCCGTGATTAAATTAGTAATAGTTAAGTGAACGCTGACGAACCTCATATTGATTAGTAACGATAAAGGAATTGTGCACAATTTTTGTGTCTACGAATTTCCTATACGATATACAAGGGAGTAGCCGCCGCGCAGGAGCGCGCCGCAGCGGCGACGATGAATTAAATCAATTAAGTATAAACCTGGAGACTTACTTATTGTACCTAGTGTTATTGTTGAAGTAGGGAATGTTACACTAGCCGGTAGTGCGGGCGACGTACTACGAATGATGCGTAGCTATGTATTTTTAAGAGATATATTTTTCAAACGGAGTACTCGTGCAGCTGGACGCGCCGTCGGTTTCGTATCGACCTCCTCGAAGACCAAATCGACAGACGGAAGTATCGTTCGGCTAAATGTGTGCCATGGTTTTGAAAATCGTTGTTTGTTAATGTAATTTAAAGTAAACATATCGAAAACGTAACATTTTAGCCTCTAGCGTAGATCTTCCGACACGATGTATCTGAATAATGAGTAATGTGTGTGTACGTGAGTAATTATGGTAGAGTTAAGCGAAGCCTGAGTGGCAGGGAGGCTCCCGCAGGAGCCGCGCCGCGCCGGCGGAGTGCTGCGAGCAGCCCACGTGTATATTATGAACTACGATTGGTAACTTGTAACGCGTTATACAATTTAATGTAGACTAGGCTACGTATAGATATTTTTAAAATTAAAATATCATTTTGTACTTGCTAACTATTACCATAGGTGTAAGGACATATTGTGTAACGAGACAGATAGGGACTACTGAACGAAATGAGCTATAAAACGCAACTCTTTCTTTTGGATGTATTTTTTTCTACTTTATACTCATTTAGAATTTTGCATTTATAAATCTTTTTAGCGTTATACAATTTTATAGTCCGGTTTTTTTTTTTCGTTTTTTTATTTTATTGTGATTGCATTTTATTCCCGATAGTTGTACTTAACGATGTCCACTGAGAACCGAACCACTTGTATTATTTGATAGACTTACTTACGGCAACTAATCGGTTCGAGCACGTCTCATTAAAACGCACATAATTTATGTATGTAATTGATGAGTTCTTTTCTAATTTAATAAAATGGTATAGAACGAGTGTGTTTTATTTGTTAACGTCACGACTACGAAAATAGATTATCGACATATGTATATATGGGTGACATTGAGGGGTCATGTGGTAATAAAGAGGACGTGACGGTTGGGGATAAGCCAACTCGGCCAGCGGCCAGCGTGGGGATTGTGGGCAAAAACCCTTCAGAGGAGGACTATGTCCAGCAGTGGACTGAGATAACTGATGATGATAATGAAGGCCATTTTTGTACTCTAGTGCCCATACATCTCTAATACACACAAAGCGTTTCACGCTCTCCACTGCAGCTATGTCCCTATACTAAACAGCTATACAACCAATTTGATTTTTAATATGACAATTAGGTACATTAAGTTAATTATTTGGCTCTACTATTAATGTATTGATTTATTGGCATTCTTCTATCAGTCTTCTATCGGATACATTTTGGAGAGTGCGCACAGGAGCTTCATAATTTAGTTTCTCCTCAGTTCTACCATCGGCCGTCGAAACGTAGAGTAGGGTACCACCCATATCTTTTAGACACCCCGCTGAACAGGAGGAAACGGTTCGCTAAATCGTTTCTGCTACAGACTGCGAAAGAGTGAATTCTCTGCCAGCAACTATTTTTCCAGATTCATACAATCTGGATTTTTTCAAAACGAAAGTGAATAGGCACTTTATACGCAACATATAACGCTATAATAGCAACGCTGCGTGCTACATCCTAAGCTGCATCCCGCTTTCCATCAGGTGGGATAACAGTCAAACACTAGCCTATAGCCAAATAAAATAAAAAATCACATTTGAACAACTGCCATAAAATCTTATTTTTGAACAATTGGTGCGTTGAAGGGGGTATATTGACAGTGGCGCAAAATTAAATAATTCTTTAAGAGCATATCTACTACGTGCCAAAGTCTATAGAGAGTGGAGTGTAGAGGTAACCTGCAGCTGTACCTAGTAATGCTCCAATCTTCTAAACAGACCTTTGGATTGTACATTTCAACTGCGTACTTCTGTACAAACGTGTAGTTTTGAAGTAAGCTAAAGTTTGGTTAAACAGCACGAAACATTTCATTCAATAAAAAACATAAAATTGCATTCCTTCATGGTAAAATGTAAAACTTCTATTAAATTCACTTGGCTGAATGTTTGCAGAAATTGTAGCTCGTAAAGTAAAAATACGAATGTCACAGTGACAGCCATTTTTTGTTATTATTCGGTTTGGTTGTATTAGAATTTGCAATATTTTCATTTAAATACTATCATTTATTTCTACAAATAATTATCTTCAATTATAAATATGACGGATAAAAACGGTACCGAAATCATTAAACCTTCGAATAAACCTCGTTTTAAAAAGTACTGTTTTAATATACGACAACTACGGCTATCGTTGAAATACAGGCCCGGAATATTGAAACTTATACTAAAAATGAGACAGTGTATTCGTAAGAAAAATGTCTTATTGAGTAATTTAAAACACCAGATAAAATGCATGGTAATACATTTCACTTTACTCAATTTAGTTATATGATACTTATTGATATTATTACATTGGTACTGTTTTAAGTCAATTGTGCAAAATTCGAACGGTACGTACCTTAAATTTACAGTTCGACTTTTAAATTGAAGCGCATAGACAGGTCTTTGGTCCAATGGTTAGTGAAGTGGACTATTGAGCTGGGTTTCGTGAGTTTGATTCCCAACATGGCCACTATTCCCCAGAAGCTTTATCTACAGCGCAGAGAAAAAGTGTACATATCCCGGAAAAACTGAACTTACGCAACTTTATAAAGCCAGTGACCCTAATCAGTCCATGATTTAAGATTCAAAATATTCGGATGAGCTCATAAAGCTCAGAGATAATATCTGCATGATGACAAAGACCGTAACAAGACATCACAAGCTCACAAAGCATTTGCAACCTCTCTTGTATTAACTAACAGACATATGCAGATAATGCAATAATGGTAAAGAAACACCTTTGACAATTTTGTCTTTGTAAGCTAAAAATACATCTGAATGAAGCTCAATACACTCAGTCTTAAGGCCATAGATAATTGATGGCTATGAGCATAATCAAACAGACTAAGTATGTGCACCCTAATCACAAAGTTCCATGTGTCACTACTCAAAGAAACAATAGGTAACATAACATCACACCTGTAATCCGAAGAGGTAGGCAGAGAATTGTAGTACCCTCCCATATTTCACCAGTTACGTTTAAGTCCCATTATGGAATAGGTGGTGAGTCCATCCAGTCCAACCCAGATTCCCAGCCACTATTAAAAACTTCTAC
>DVPD01000746.1:0-10496 GCA_018237605.1 Apyrrothrix (Melanopyge) sp. n. Burns01
ATCAACTATCCACCGACTGAATTTGATAACTGCCAATCATTATGCTGTCTTATGTTCCACGGTTTAAAAGTGAATGTAAGAGGACACGTGTAGGCGTGGTTTGTGTTGGTGTGGGTGTCGGTGTCGCTGTGCTTGCATGTCGTGTAACTGTGTGTGTGGCGCGTAGGGCGGCGACGGGCAGGAGACCGCGCTCGTGCCGTCCACGCACTTCGACCACGTAAGTGTACCCCGCTATAGCCGCTATACCCCCAATACCCGATATATCCGCTATACCCGCTATACTCCCTATACCCGCTATACCCGTTATACCCCCTATACCCGCTATACCACCGTCCGGCTGGACTGCACTATGTTAATCATAACGGGTTAAGTTACCGATTCGCCTTCACGCGGGGGGTTTAGACCGTCTTTGCTGATCTCTATAGTCATCCTAATTAGTTCATAACGACCACGATCGACCCTTGTTGAGCGCGACGATTCAAATTGTTTGCTTTTTGTCCGGTGCGACATAATCATCTTTAGCTGTAATTTAAAACTTAAACGACTGTTTCTAGAATGGAACGGTCTCAATATTAACCAAATCAAAGATTCTAAAGTTTTGTTTTGAATACGGATATTTTTGAAGTTGATATGACTATAGATGGTCATATACAGATTATATTTTTTTGTTTTCTGCTATACACTTATTTTACAATTACACAAATCAATTTATTTTTGATAAAAGTTTAAATTTTTTCTTGCTTGTTTCTAGTAGTTCGTAATACTTGGCATGAAGTGAGGGCTGTGCTATGGAACATATTCTATATGTAACACTTAGAGTTGAGTATTTTGTCATTAATAATTGTATTTTCAGTTATTTATTTTCATGTTAGTTTATGATACCAGTAGTGTACATCTCATATTGTGTTCTATATGTAGAGTGTGTTTCGATGCGTTTTTATTTTGTCTAAAAAATATATCATTTTATTATCATTAATGTTTATTGTACATAAATTGATTTTATATTTAATTTACCAGTCATGCCACTTTCGGTCATTATTAGTGTTGTGTCATTAGTTTTTCCATAATTGTCACATGGCAGTTTGCGGAGACATTGAACGCTTAGAGGCATCGCTCAATTTGGTGGTAACTGTGAATTAGCGATTGAAATATAGTTAATTTAAAATTTCTACATAATAATAACATGTCTGGACTACTTCACATATGGCTGTTTGATACCAGACTAAGTGGAGTGAGTCTGTTTGTGGTGACTGGGCAGGGCCACAGACAGACAAGTTGCAAATGTATACTTATATGTATATACTCATATATGTCTGCCTGTGTGTCGTCATGTACATATGAATTTATCATTTAAGTAATTCACTAATAATAATACTTTTCATTGTATTTTATTAGTAATATTATCAAAGTGGCACATGCTGCTAACGCTTTAAATGGTAGTGCAACCTTTTAACCGATTTTGGAACTCGAAGCAACCCATCTCTAAACTGAATCCATAATGCCTCAAGCCTTATTGCTTTTATGAATCAATATATTAAATGGAAGAGATCATAATTTATTTACTCGGCGATAAACTTGTATTCGTACTTAGCAATACTGCAGTAATAATAGTTAAGATAAAACCTTTACGCCTTAGCAGCGTGACAGTGGCTCTCAACCGAGCCACAGCCACAGCCACACGGAGGCGGACGCGGCGGACGGCGACGGCGCCTCGTCCGCGGGCTCTGGGGACTCCGGCTCGGGCTCCGAGGGCTCCGAGGGTGACGAGGTGGAGTTCGTGCCCTCGTCGTGGGACTGCAGGGCCGCGCCGGCCAAGTCGTCGCTGAGGAGCTTGGAGCAGCCGCCCGTGAGTCATGTGGAAAGTTGGAATTTGACACAAAACTTTCGACCTCAAGTCCTATTATTCGGAGTTCCATAAGTGTAAATAGTAATGTACTGTTCATGGGACTTGAGTGCGACTGCTGTGGAGCTTTTATGAGAAAGGCTTGATTTATTTCAGCATGTTACTAAATTTTCATTTTAATTATTAGTAACTAAATAGAAAAGCATTAATTTCCTAAACGAGTTTTTTTAAGTTGGGTCTAACTCAAGCTCAAATGTACACAAGTTATTTTTTAAAATATCATTTTATTAACAACACAAGTTGTTAATACAATGATTATCTTAAAGTGTAATGAACCAATACTAATATGGCGCGGTCGCAGCAGGACAGCAAGAAGCGCGTTGTGTTCAAGCGGCAGAAGTACCACTGCGTGTACGAGTACCCGCGCGAGGCGGGCGCGCCCGCCGCCGGCCTGCCCGACCTGTCCACCTACTGCGGTGCGTACCGGACACACACACACAGACTCGTAATAATAATAATAGTATCTTGGGAAGATTCCACCTACGATCATCTGGTCCCAAAGTCAGCGTCACGAGAGCTCGTGCTATGGTAACTGGAAATCTGATTAACTACATATGTACACATAAATATATACTTGTTCAAATATTTTTATTTATTCCCAAACGCAATTAATACTTGTGCTTTGTCGCACAAATATTTATTCTGGGTGGGAATTTAACCCACGACCGGTTGCACCGAGGTGCGGTGCAACAGTCAGGTTCCCTAGCCAGTGCACCAACAGGCCAGTCAGAAGTCCTAATATGAAATAGGTTTAAGAAACAGGAATACTAATTATGTTATCAGTCTGAACACTCAATACGCATTAGTTAAGTTATTATAAGTACGGTATTAAACTTATTTGATGATATTCACCACCGCGTCGCCAGTTTTATTTATTGATATAATGGCCTAGGATATGCGCATGATGCCAGAACACAATATAAAACCCTTTAGCACCTTACTGTGTATTGTTTTCAGTTTGTCGGCTTGTTTGAATTATATGTATTTATTATTGACATGTGCAGACTGGGATCCAACGAGCGTGGAGGACGCGGAGCTGGGCTACGGGCAGCTGTTCGGCGCGGCCAGCCCGCTGGACATGTTCCCGCTGCGGGCCGGGCTCGCTTTCGGTGCAGGTGACTCGCTTATTCACAATAAAATAGCGTAATTTTATTTTTAACACTTTAAATTAATATAACGAGTTCTCTTCTCTTCTTCTTTTCAGACTATGATGAGGATTTCTTCATATCGTCATCTGCGCGCCCGTTCGAAAGCCTCGGCGTGATGTCGAGCTCGAGCCAGTTCTTCCCCGGGCTGCACAAGGTGCCGCCCGCCCCGCCCTCGCCACCGCCCGCCCCCGTGCCGGGCCCCGCCCCCGCGTACAGCTCCGCCCTCGCGTACACGCGCGCGCCCTCGCTCGACTTCACCACGCCCGATTCTGGCGTCGAGGACATCACGCCCGGTTCCACGCTCGATGACGACTTCAAACCCAAGAAACTCCCAGATACGGAGGTTCCGTGCTGGCGCCCGCTCGACAGCGCCAGCTCTAGCGAGTCCGTCAGCCCCAGCTCGCCCGCCGGCGAGGCGCTCGGCGGGCTGCGACACACTCGAGACAAACTCAAGCTCGACCTCCCGCCCAGCCCCCACATCCCCTCCCCAAGGCACAATAGGGTATTCAACTTCGTTCTAGAGAAGCCGAAGCGGCCCCGAGACGATCGGCCCGAGCCGGGCGGCACGCCGCTGGTGATGACGGACGAGACTCCGGTCATCGCCATGTCCCTGCCCGTGCCCAAGGAGTGCGACGACATCATGCCAGAACCGACATTTTCCACTTTCGGAAAGGGGCTACCTAAGACCAAGAACTCCCAGCCTTCCGAGCAGGAGCAGAAGAGTATAATTCTCACCGACGAGGACATGGAGACCGTGGAGCTAAAGGAGGAGAGCGACCACGTGAAGGAGCCGGTGAAGGGCGAGGGCACGCTGCTGGACAGCGGCGACGAGGACTCGGGCATCGAGAGCAGCTCCAAGGCCACGCTGGAGCGGGACAAGCCCACCACGCCCAACATCTCATAAGTAGAGCGAACGTACATGTAGTCTTGTTTTTGTATATAGGCCTATGATGTTAAGGCTTGATGTTAAGGGGTGCAAGGAAGCGAAGGATTCTCGTCAGGAAATTGAGTATGACTTGAAAGGAGAAATTTGAGGAGGAAGGAACGCGAGAGTCGAGCGCCGCATGCCATTATGTTAGCTAAGTTACTTAGAGGTCTCGTCGTGTAAGAACTTTCCATTCAGTAGTTGTATACGTTGTTCATTTTGCATGACGCTAATATACATATCGGAGCTACGTCCGGCGACCTGTGTAGTAAGTACAAGTGCAAAAAAAAAAATCGAGAACCGCCAGTGATTTCATTCGGTGTTCCCCCAACTATGGTACAAATGTCCGTGAATTATATATTATTTATAATGTTTTGTAGATATAATATCGCTCTTGTAGCAGCGACCCGCGCGTGAGCTCTACAGATCAATGAGATAACTAATAAATATACTTCAGCCTATTTTTATTTTAGTAAGTAGCGGCGATCTGCGGCCTATCTATCCCGATATTGAACAACGACGGCGACCGAACTTTTTTTGTACTCGTTAGATATTTCTCATCATACGTAAATATTTTTACTGTTTATTTCGTAGCGGATTAGATTGTAATTATTATATTAGTCTCTAATTATGGTTCGGGCGCACGCTAGCGAATATTGCTAATCTAAGAATCTCTGTTATGTGAAATTATATGGAGATAGCATTGAAATGTGTTTCCTGTGTCGGGGAAGGGAACGTGCGCCCGTACCGGTATCCATCTAAACGATCTTGTGACATGACATCTTCGCACAAAGGGTACGCAGTATCCGTCGCAGCAGCCCCGCGGGACTTCGCCGCTGTGTTGTGACGCTCGCAGTGCGGCCGGCCAACAAATAGTCTGTCCGTTGCCAGGACAGTGGCTTCGGTGCACAAGTCGATATCCAATGTATCCGGTCACATTCTTCGTACTAATTTTCCTTTTCCTCGATATTAAATAAAAATTCACAGTAGCTAGTGAGAGAATGTATTGTAAAAAATAGTAGCTTTTGCACGATTTTCTACTCGAAAAGTCACACACACATGAATCAAGTTTTTGGAAAACTTCTATTGTATCAATTACGTAGCGCCGGCCGCGACTGCGAATGTTCGAGAACAAAAGCCAATTCTAGTTAAGTGAACAGTTTGTATTAGATAAGTGTAGATGTTAATGTAAGTGGTGACAGATCTGTATTGCGTATTTATCGGACGCTCGCCGCGGAACCGCTGCCACGGGGGGCTTCGTTTTCTTTTATAAAACAGTTGTATATTTATTTTTAATTTTCAAATTATATTTACACGAATAAAATTTAATTTATTATCAATTTTCAATCGTTCCATGCGTCCAAACAGGACGAGAATATAAGCATCGATAATAACATGTTTTGGGTATATTTTCTGATATAAGTAATGGCGGTTCAGCGCGAGCGGCGCGCGGCGGCAGCAGTGCGCACGCAGTACGTCCAAGTGTGAACTGAATGTGCAATTCTTCTCATTTCCATATCATCGCGTTTTAGTTATTTAGTTACTACGAATGCTGTAAATATAATTTAATGTTATCGAAGAGAATTTTTTTCAATATTAATGAAAAATTATTATTATTATTATTAAACGTACCCACTACGTGTTTATTGTTCTGAATATTGTTTTTAACAGTTGTAGAATGTTTCGTTACTGTACATGTGTAAATACGCGGTAGATGTTCATTTGCTTGCAGGCGGGCGCGGGGCGGGGGGCGCCCCGAGCCGTCGGCGTTGAGTTTACAAATCTTCCCATATGTATAATTTGTTTACGTCACCCGTTTATACGTTGAATTGATGATAACGAGGAATTATTTGAATGAATTGTCCAATAATAATAATTATGATATTTATTGTTTGTAAGTTGTTGATTTGTATGCTGTCGACAGTATTTAGTGAATGTGTACGCATCTGGAGTCTTTTCATATTGTGACTTTGTCGAGTCTTTTAAAAGTATTTATATGAAAAATAAATAATTAATAAAATAAACTCGTGACTCAACATAGGAGTTTCATTTACGTATCGTTTACCCGACTTTAATATTTGTAAAATGTTATAGCCTGTCGTTATTATTACTTGGGAATGTTCAATCAGCCATAGAGTTAATATCTACATAGAGTAGGCGAGCTATAAGCGCGTATGTAAATGAAGATGTCCCGTTGATAGAAAGAGAAAGAACATGCATGTGGTAATAATTCAATCGTATCTGATTGGCTTTAGTAATTGACGCGCGAGGTTGCTAGCGGAAACAATAATTTACAGAGAGAAACTAGAACCAAATTCATTTTCTGTCTCTATCAACGAGACGACTTTTTGCTTAGTCGCCTACTCTATGTATTTGACACCTCTATGCTCAAAACACATGTAATAAAACCAGAAACGAGATATATTGTCTATGATCTGTAGAGCGTTGTTTAACCTTCTATCATTGTTGTTACATAAAATGAAATAAAAAGCATTTATGTCAATATTTAATTTTTAATCACAATTTTCAGCCGTGGAATGTCAAATAAATATATACACATGTACTAATATTAACTTGCAAAGACGACTAAGCAACGGCAAAAGTTTCAAAAAAATAGACCAACAGGATCAGCAGATCGTCGTCAGGGGTGCTGGTAGTGATGATGGGATGAATAGTGTCGTGCAGGGAGCAGGTGGAGGGTGGAGAGTGGAGGGGGGCCGTCAGCCGCGGCGCCAGATGATGACGAGGCCGGACGCGTCGCTGCTGGCCAGCAGGCTCTCGTCGTAGCTGAAGCTGACGCCCAGCACCGGGTGAGCGTGGCCTGCGGAGCGAACGAGTTCACTGATCGCATTATTGTTCACGTTAGATTATTGTGTAATCTTTTGAACCTTGACATAGGTTAGGTTAGTGTTGATAAATGTTTTGACTAAATTTTGTAACAATCAGTCGTTGAGTTTAAAATCGATTGGATGGATGGTGGCGAAATTATCCTTAAAAGTCAGCGTCATTTTCATAGCAGGCACAGATAATATAATGGCACAAATAATATAATGGAAAAAAAATGTTGTGCACTTTATATTATTTATACTTAAACTAATTGAGAAAACCACTTGAGAAACTAGTTGAACTATTGTGATAGTGATAGATAATTTCGTATATGAATATATTCTAACACTACAGCATGAATTGACAAAATGTTCAGAATTAGGAACTAAAGCATATTCGTACAGACATCTATTCTTAGATTCTAATATAGTCTATTAAAAATGCAGGTAAATTATGAAAAATAAATTAAGTTCTACTTACTGCATACAATCATGAAAGTGTAGGTTCAATGAAGGATTTTCATATAAATCTGAGTATAATTATACAAAGATCGACTCACGAAATCTGTCTAGGTTGGTGTTCGTTGATGGCAAATCTAGTGTTTTCGTGCTTCCTAGGGCCCGTTCCTAGACGATCTCGGTTGTTGTAGTTTAGTAACGATCGTTTAACCTCCTCGAAAGCCTTAGAAGCGGCATCAATGCACGCGAATGTCGGATTAGGCACTTGCCCGTATCTCCGCTAATTGCAACACAGTTGCAACCATGTATGAGTTAGGTAATTATCAGGTTCAGAAAATAAAGGCGCAGTTTAACATAGACGTGTATTACTTTTTGTAGCGCACTAATTTAATAACAAAATCAGATAACATTACGGATGTATGGCCCCAAAGGGGTAGGCACAGGAGTGTAGTACTCCCCCCCTCTCAGTCGTATACGTTCCAATTCCATGGGGCGCATAACATAATTGGATACAAATAACATCAAATTAATTGCAGGTCAACATGCGCAACAAGAAGAAGCGCTCGTCTAGCGGTCAATGCGAACAAAACGAACAGGAGCGCCCCATGTCGTGGGAGGGCGAGCTGTCGGACCCCGAGGAAATGGTCATAGACACTAGCGCCACTAACGGTGAGTGTCGTTTTGCCGTACTACACGTCATGGAAGTTGGGTAGAAGTACTGAGACGTGCATGATATTAGAGGAATACTTGCACCATTCTGTTTTTTTACAGTATTTATTGTTGTATTTATTGGGATAATAAATGATATGGGCACCTCATTGTACTCAAACATGATATAAGTAGATTGTGAAGTCCCAATAGCAGATTAACAGGATGCCAAAGATATCGCAAAAATGAATCATGTCCATACTGTAATTATCTTTGACGTGTATTCAATAGATTGTAAATATTTAAACAATAATGAATGTTAGTTAAAAGTATAAAGAGACTGTAGTACCCCATCAATTATAGATATAGTAGAAAATAATATATTCGTACAAACAGTTCATCTACGAATAGGTTTTATTTATGTATTAAACATGACTGGCCAGTTAACCTGACTGCTGAGGGGGAGGTCGTGGGTTCAATGCCCAAATAGGACAAATATTTGTGTGATGAGCACATTTTACTATGTCAGTTAAAATATACATATATACTCTTCGAGTTTACTTTAGAGTCAGATGGCCATGTACAGATATATCCCAAAGTATTTATTATTATTAAAATATTAATAACTTTTCTTTTTCAAATCTCCTATTACTGGCTCCGAGCCTGGATTTGTGGTTATTGTATGGCAATAGACTCACCACCTATTTCATAGTGAGACGTAAACGTAACTGGTGAAGCGTGGAAATGTACTATACTTTCCTGCCTACATCTCCGGGATTTATAGGCGTGATGTTACGTTATTATACTAATATATCCGAGCTATCACGAAACACAAATTGTTTAGAAACAACTGAACAAATGCAAAATATAATTCATGAAACAGAATGCCAAGCGATAAGAGATCTCTAGAAGTCTAGACTAAACAACCGCCCGCCTAATGCACCGATCTGTTTCTATGTTGAATTCAAACGTTGATTTACAAACATTTTTTGATCTCGATTAGCACGATAGAATTAATTTTTATAGAACAACCAACTTTCATTTCGACCCAATTACGCTTACGTCATCATCATCTCAATACCACCGTTGGGCATTGGTCAAGCCAAGGTGCGACGAAGCATTTTGATTTGATTACGAGTGTAGCACCTTAAAACAATCTTTATGATGAATCCACGTCCGCGTTTCGACTCTTAAGTGGTATGGTCTGGCCACTTATGGCAAATTTTTATAGGCGCTTCTGCCAATCCGCAGTAAGAAAATTGGACATTATGGGCAAAAACCACTGATGGGGGGCCAAGTCCAGCAGTGGACTGAGACAGGCTGATGATGATGACGGAGTTCTTTCCACGTCTCTGGCATTTGTGAGGAGATATGCGTGTCCAACAAATGAACCAATACCATGGAAGACTAATTTTGTTGTCCATTGTCTATTATAGGATTAAACTTATGAATTTATTTATAATTAAATATCCATATTATCCATTATCCATCTAATTTTGATGTCCGTTGTCCCCATTATAGTATTTAAAATTATAGAACAGAAATTTATTAATTTGTTTAACATTCAATATCCAGATGAAAACAGCAGCTCCTTAGACCTGCAATCGTCTAGAGACTCGATCGACACGCTCCGAAACGTAACGATCAAGACGGAACCCATGAAGAGCGAAGTGTTCCAAAGCTTGGACGACCAGAGGGTACTGGACTTGAAGTACACGGCGCCTCTACAATCGCATCAGCGGAGCCTCAGCATGAATAGGGTGAGCTGACGAACAACATTTTTTTTTATTTCGTCAGAGAAAAAACCTACTGTGCAGGTCATTAAGATATGGTGACAGATAGAGAGACATGTCAATTGGGTGTTAAAATCTTTTATTTTTTGTCATCATCATCATCCTATTCCCGTCCATTGTTGGACATAGGCCTTTCCAACAGCACGCTACTGAGCTCGATCATCAGCTCTTCGTATCTCACTACTGCCAGCCACTTTGCGTATATCGTCGCTCCACCTAGCCGGAGGGCGTCCTACGTTACGTTCGCCACGGCGTGGTCTCCACTCCAGAACACGTCTACTCCATCGGTTATCGGTGGTGCGAAAGAACTTATTATGGTAGTGACTAATCAGTTCCATTCTGTGTTGAGTCACTTGTGTTGCTGCTGGTTGTAGTCTGAAGCACATAAGGCTTTTCAACTATTCAAGTGTCTAAAGTACAGCAGCGTTTAGCTGTTAGCGGCCATTTATGAATGATGCCTTTTGTTTACTACTCTCTTTACTGAAAAAACCAACTTATCATAGATTTATTCAAATATATAAGACTATAGAGTGCAGTGCCCACTTTGTTTGAATATATTCATTGTATCATTGTTGTTTCGAATAAATTTCGTTAACTGTATTCTCAGTGGGTGCATTAATATGAATAACGAATATTCATATGACTGCGTCGTTGGTCGTGTTGGTTGTAAGTGCAACTGCCGATCGGCAGGTTCTGGGTTCAAATCCCGGGTCGCGTCCTATTGGGTTTTTGTAACATTAGTATTTCTAGTAGTGGCTCGGAGTGTGGATTTGTGCCCGGTGTATGGCAATACAC
>DVPD01000747.1:0-10496 GCA_018237605.1 Apyrrothrix (Melanopyge) sp. n. Burns01
AGCTAAACAAATTCGAATCACTGGAGCTGTGCCGCCCGGTGCTGTTGCAAGGTAACAGAGTCCATAATTTGACTTGTTATCATTGATATGGAGTATAGTTGAGATGGGAGTTCAAACTACCATACTATGTGGCAAGGTGCCTACAGCTGCTTTTTTAAGCCCTAAGCATGAGTGATGTCAAAACACTGAAAACTTCAGCCTATGGAATATTATGTTGGAGGTGGGTGGTTTTGATTGTTATAGTCAGAAATGCGCTGTAGCCATATTATGAAATTACATTCTACATTTAAGAATATGGCCTTTGATCATATAAGGACAATCATGTCAATTGTCAATGGAAAGAAGTCAAGTAATCTATCCGATTCGCTCATATATTTCCGTATATCGTATCTCATCGATTTTTATTATCGTCATATATTTTAAAAGTGTTTATTAAGGTTGCTATAAAATATTTCTTTAACGTAACTTTAATCCAGGTCGTAAACAGCTACTGGAGAAGTGGTTGAAGGAAGAGAAGTTGGAGTGTTCCGAGGAGCTGGGTGACCTAGTCAAGCAGGTGGACCCCACCCTCGCGCTGTCGGTGTACCTGCGCGCCAACGTTGCCACCAAGGTCATTCAGTGTTTCGCTGAGACTGGACAGTTCCAGAAGATTGTTCTCTATGCGAAGAAGGTAAATATATCTTATATCATATTAAAATTTATAACTCTACATATGTAATGTAATTTTGTGTTATTTGGAAACATACGAAAAATACAAAAATATACATAATGTAATAATAATATTAATAAAGGGTTACCTGCCACTTATTTGAGTTAGTATAATTCTTTTGTTAGCGATTGTTATTTTAGAAATATGCTTGTGTGCAGGTTGGATACACTCCCGACTACATCTACCTACTGCGTTCGGTGATGCGCACCAACCCTGAACAAGGCGCCGGGTTCGCCGGAATGCTAGTGGCCGAGGACCCGCCCCTAGCTGACATCAACCAAATTGTAGACGTATTCATGGAACAGAACATGGTGCAGCAGTGCACTGCTTTCTTGCTGGATGCCCTGAAGAACAATCGCCCGGAGGAAGGACCTTTGCAGACGAGGTAAGATCCAATTACTTTACATTTTTCATCATGATCTCTGTACTTTTATCTCTGAGAAAAGCAAAAAACACCGACCCTTTGTATATGACCTATATTTGGTTTTTCTTTGTCTTTTATCATTCATGAGTTTTGAATGAAGTTTTATTTAACACCGTATAAATCATTTTTGATTGAAATTAAATTGAATAAATTCATCAGTGATCTTCACTTCAAACAAGTTCTTTCCTCATCGCCAATGGTAGAAAATAATAAGTGACTCTAAAGCGAAACAAGAACCGCTCACTGATATTTTACTGATTGACAATGCAATGTTCAGCTTACATAAAGCATATATGTATCTTGTAGGTTGTTGGAAATGAACCTGATGTCGGCGCCGCAAGTGGCGGACGCGATCCTCGGGAACGGCATGTTCACGCACTACGAACGCGCGCACGTGGCGCAGCTGTGCGAGAAGGCGGGGCTGCTGCAGCGCGCGCTCGAGCACTACACCGACCTGTACGACATCAAGCGCGCCGTGGTACGTGCTGCCACTTGTTACTGCTTGCGTGGAGCTCCACATGATTGAGGCGACCAGCCACTCAACACTCAAACGTTTTTGTGTGACACTACACTCGAAGAATTTTATCTCAAATCGTTTAAAACAGTTATAAATAATAAAATCAATATCAATTATCGATATAGAAAGAAAATAATAAACGTGCAATTGCTAATCCTGTATGTTTTTTACAGAAGTAACATTGTGTACGATGTAATAAATATACACAAAATTGAAAGATAATTTGCCCCTTTAGGGAGATGTGGTAGAAGAGAAGAAATATTGTACTTGTCTTTGAGTCTATTGCAACTTATTCTATAATCTAATAAAAATAATTTTGGTGATAGCGACTTTAATCACATATGAATATTTTTACTTTAGGTTCACACCCACCTGTTATCTGCTGACTGGCTGGTCAACTATTTCGGCACACTCTCAGTGGAAGACTCCCTGGAATGCCTCAAAGCCATGCTTCAAGCCAATATTCGCCAGAACCTGCAAATTTGCGTTCAAATTGCAACCAAGTACCATGAACAGCTAACCACTAAAGCTCTAATTGAACTGTTCGAAAGTTTCAAGACATATGAAGGTCTTTTCTATTTCCTCGGATCGATCGTTAACTTCAGCCAGGACCCTGAAGTTCACTTTAAATACATTCAGGTTAGTTAACAATTTTTTATTAGATTTTATACATTAAAAGAAACTAAAAACTAATTAATATTTAATTATCCGTTCGCTTCTATCATCCTTCTTTTTATTTACAGGCTGCTTGCAAAACAGGCCAAATCAAGGAAGTGGAACGCATCTGTCGCGAGTCTAACTGTTACAATGCAGAGCGCGTGAAGAACTTCCTGAAAGAAGCCAAGCTCCCCGACCAGCTGCCGTTAATCATCGTATGCGACCGGTTCGACTTTGTCCACGATCTTGTGCTGTACTTGTATAGGAACAGCCTGCAGAAGTACATTGAGATATATGTTCAAAAGGTAAGCTAATTATATAGTCATAGAATTTACTAGATGACCACTACATGAGGGCTGCATCAGATATTCGCTGTTTAGTTAAAAGTATGTACATCTGGAAATATAAATCCGTTGGTATTATTTGAGTAGTAATTTGCTAATGTCATCTGTGGTAGAGTTATCATACTTGTATATACTAAAGTTTAAACAGTAACACAAATGACAAATTCAAAAACAATCATTCTAAGTCCCGCTGTAACCGCCATAAAAGTTATGTAGAAGACATTATACTAAAAGCTAAGAAAGAAGCTTCTGGAATAATAGCTGTTGCCTCGCAGGTCAACCCCTCTCGACTGCCGGTCGTGGTCGGTGGTCTACTGGATGTGGACTGCGCGGAAGACATTATCAAAAATTTGATCCTGGTCGTGCGCGGCCAATTTTCTACCGATGAACTCGTCGCTGAAGTCGAGAAAAGAAACAGGTACATTCATTAAATTCTTCCTATTCATATACTTCATATATGAAGGTCGTGCCCGGCCTGAAAAGCGTTGTTGAAAGATTTGACTATCTGCTTCCACACTTCATTGAATAAAAATGCAATATTTGTTTTGCTTTAAATTGCCGAATTAATATTTTTTTTAACTGGCTGGTAGACATTTTGTTTACCAGGATGTTTTGGGAACACTGAATTAAAATAAATGCTCCCAGTGTATAAATGACTGTTTTCATAACTCTTTTAAAATATTTGTAACAAAGTAACTTGCTATCCTTGCTGTAAGTAAAACAGAAGTTGATTACTTGATTACTCTTAATAAAAAGTTCAAAAGATCGCACGTAAATTAAATAGGAGCCCCCACCATCAGAGTCGCTAGTAGAAGTTGGTCGTAAATAATAATCATTTCAACTTTACCCTGTACTAAACCCCTCTGTCTACTTCTTCGGGGATTAGAGGCGTGATGTTATTTTTTTATCCTGTAGGAATATTTATGGTTAATGAACATGTTCAACTTGCAGATTGAAACTTCTCCTTCCATGGTTAGAAACGCGCGTCCACGAAGGGTGCAACGAACCCGCCACGCATAACGCTCTCGCCAAGATCTACATCGATTCTAACAACAACCCTGAGAGATTCTTGAAGGAAAACCAATGGTTAGTATTTTTGTTATAATTTGATATTTTCTGGGTGTATGTATGGTTTATGAATATCAGAAATAAAGGAACAGGAACTATCCGAATCCCTACGTGTCATCTCCTGGACAAAGATCTTGAAATTTGAACTTTTAACAAAAACAAGTTAAGAAGCGATTAAAAATTGACAGACGTTAGTTCTTTACAACTGTTTGTTAAATACATTATATATTATATTTGAAAGAGCTGAAGATACGTGTCACGGCTCACTAAGTTGCCTAGTTAAACGATAGATGTTCCCGGGCGCAGGTACGACTCGCGCGTGGTGGGGCGCTACTGCGAGAAGCGCGACCCGCACCTGGCGTGCGTGGCGTACGAGCGCGGGCAGTGCGACCGCGAGCTCATCGCTGTGTGCAACGACAACTCGCTGTTCAAGACGCAGGCGCGCTACCTGGTGCGGCGCCGCGACCAGGACCTGTGGCTCGAGGTGCTCACCGACGCCAACCCCTACAAGCGCCAGCTCATCGACCAGGTCTGTAATCCACATATATCCTCTGCTAACTTGTTACTTACTTGCGTGTTTTTTAATATGGGTAAAGCTTCAGATGTTTATAGTACTAACAATCAAATTTCGAATTTAGGTTGTACAAACAGCCCTATCAGAGACTCAGGACCCGGAGGACATATCGGTGACAGTGAAGGCGTTCATGACAGCTGATTTGCCCAACGAGCTCATCGAGCTGCTCGAGAAGATAGTCCTTGACAACTCTGTCTTCTCTGATCACAGGAACCTCCAGAATCTGCTCATTCTTACAGGTTTGTGTGTACATGTTCAAATGAGGTTTCATTAAATTACCATCCATTAAATTACCAATATTTATTTTAATTATTTTTTTATATTTTGGACTGCAATAGGCTGGTGATGATAATGATTTATTTTAGATGCTAACACCATGAAGTGAACACTTAATGTTTCTTATAATAACGTACACCACTCCGTCTGATAAAACACACCTGTCTTATTAGTCTTATAACGGCACACGAACGGTTGCAGCGATAAAGGCGGACCGTTCCCGCGTGATGGAGTACATCAACCGGCTGGACAACTACGACGCGCCCGACATCGCCAACATCGCCATCAACAACGAGCTGTACGAGGAGGCGTTCGCTATCTTCAAGAAGTTCGACGTCAACACGTCCGCTATACAAGTGAGTGGATTGACGTTATATAAAGTGATATGTGGTGCCAATTAATCTCTCCATTTAAAACTTAAGGTCGTTTTGTATTTTATTAAATGGACTTGAAACCATTTTTTATTTTAATAGGTTCCTTTGTATAGATAATGCAATAGAAACTTGCCCCTTGAGCCTTTTCTTAAATCTAGAAATATTGGTGGGGGTATTATACTCGCATACACATGAGATTTATTATATTTGAAAAATTCAAATTCCAGGTGTTGATTGAGCAAGTGAAAGACTTGAAGCGGGCGTACGAGTTCGCTGAACGTTGCAACGAGCCCGGCGTGTGGTCGCAACTCGCCAAGGCGCAATTACAGCAGGGCTTGGTGAAGGAAGCCATTGATTCGTATATCAAGGCGGATGACCCCTCCGCGTACATGGACGTCGTTGCCACGGCAACCAAGCAGCAGTCCTGGGAAGATCTTGTGCGCTACTTGCAGGTGAGCTCAATTCTCAAGGCTTGAGCTATTCATTTAAATGGTATTTCAATACATTGGAGATTGCCAAGCTGTCTTACACTAAACTGTCTTCAAATAACAATATACATAAATCATTTTAAAGATATTTTTTTTGAACCTAAGACACTACGGTATATAAGCACGTATAAGTTAATAATGTGATGTAAAAGGCACAGGAAACGAAACTGCAATGTAATGCATTCATTAAAGGCTTGATACGAGGATATGTTTTCTTACTATATTTTTTTTTTTAAATTACAATGTGCGTTGATTGCAATGATTGATTAATATCTTCATTGCAGATGGCTCGCAAAAAAGCACGCGAATCATACATCGAATCGGAACTTATCTACGCATACGCACGCACGGGCCGCCTCGCTGACTTAGAAGAGTTCATCTCGGGCCCGAACCATGCAGATATCCAGAAGATCGGCGACCGCTGCTTCGAAGACAAGATGTACAACGCCGCCAAGCTGCTGTACAACAATGTCAGCAACTTCGCTCGGCTCGCCATCACGTTGGTGCATCTCAAGGAGTTCCAGGGTAAGTAGAGTAACTTTAGTTATAATTGTGTCATTTGTTCCATATCCTATCGTCTCCTTAGTTGCTAATGTTCTAATTTATGATTGCCTCAGATACTATTTGATAACTATTGAGCTAGGCCCTACAATATGACAGTACATTTCAGCATATTGTCTTTTACACAGCAGGTTCTGGAAAAGAACATTCTACGTTATTTCTAGCATCTTTATTTTTGTATGAATATATGTATATGTGACGGTCGGCAGGCGCGGTGGACAGCGCGCGCAAGGCCAACTCGACGCGCACGTGGAAGGAGGTGTGCTTCGCGTGCGTGGACGCGGGCGAGTTCCGCCTGGCGCAGATGTGCGGCCTGCACATCGTCGTGCACGCCGACGAGCTCGAGGACCTCATCAACTACTACCAGGTGCCTGCCTCCAACTGATGTATTTCATGACTGTATGCATATGAGACCATTATCTAATTTTATTCTAAACAGAATGTTATGTGAGATATTCATTATTGCTTTCCATAATAACTTTAGTGGTAGATGTCTGCATATTAAATTTTGAACCTTACATAAGAGATTATTAGCTTGTTCTTATCGTTT
This sequence comes from Apyrrothrix (Melanopyge) sp. n. Burns01, assembly GCA_018237605.1. Taxonomy (NCBI): domain Eukaryota; kingdom Metazoa; phylum Arthropoda; class Insecta; order Lepidoptera; family Hesperiidae; genus Apyrrothrix; species Apyrrothrix (Melanopyge) sp. n. Burns01. The sequence continues at coordinate 6,543 of DVPD01000747.1, forward strand.
TCAATGTTTTACAGGACCGAGGTCACTTCGATGAATTGATAAGCCTTCTGGAAGCAGCCCTTGGATTGGAGAGAGCTCATATGGGCATGTTCACAGAGCTGGCCATTCTCTATTCTAAATTCAAGCCAGCTAAGATGCGCGAGCACTTGGAGCTATTCTGGTCGCGTGTCAATATACCTAAGGTCTGTATATTACATATTACTTAATACAAGGAAGGAGTTTTCTCATTTTGATGCTTGGATAAATAACAAATTAAGCAGGTTCTTATTCAAGTGACCAGTTCATTGTCAATAAATAGTAGTCTAGTCATTTCTTGAGTTATTAAAATTCAAGTTACAGGATTTCTTATATGCTACTTCACCTGGAGTTTATATTGATGTTGCCATCATGTGATTTGTGTGCAACATATATCAGTTTTATAATATGTCTAAGTAGAACTATATTGAGGAATAGATGAGAAATGTTTATATCTTGTATTTCAATTGACTTGAATATCGCTTTCTTACTGTCAAATGCTCGTGAATCAGGTTCTTCGGGCAGCCGAGCAGGCGCACCTGTGGTCGGAGCTAGTGTTCCTGTATGACAAGTATGAGGAGTACGACAACGCAGCACTCACCATGATGCAGCACCCCACCGAGGCGTGGCGCGAGGGACACTTCAAGGATATCATCACCAAGGTACTGCCATTAATAAATGCGTATTAGTTCAACCGTTAGGTTTTCAATCTATCTGCAATACAAGGTAATACATTACAATACATCACAGATCTTTTGCATCAGAATACAAATAGAATATAATTCTTATATACATACATATCCTCAAACCAAGTCCCTTATGGGGTAGGCAGATACATTGATAACAATGGCTGCTGTTACCATACAACCTATCACTAGAGGGATTCTGGCCTGAACCACACTTTACCTACTTCTGTAATGTAAAAACTATGTTCTTTGATGCAATTAATAGTAACTTAAATTTATATTTCAACCTATGATTTATTTGTATACCTTTGATACTCAAGATCATTCATAAAACCACATCCTCTTTTCAGGTGGCGAACATGGAACTGTACTACAAAGCCATCCAGTTCTACTTGGACTACAAACCTTTGCTCTTGAACGACCTACTCCTCGTGTTAGCGCCTCGCATGGACCACACGCGAGCGGTCAACTTCTTCACGAAGGCTGGACACCTGCAACTGGTCAAGGCCTACCTTCGCTCAGTGCAGAGCCTCAACAACAAGGCAGTCAACGAAGCGCTTAACTCGCTGCTCATTGATGAGGAGGATTATCAGGTTTGTGAATTTCAGATGCTAGTTGTTTTTTAAAGACAATAGACCAGGATTTATTTCATGCGAGACATTTCTAACATTTTATTCTTATATCTTACCTCCAATCTATGATTTTTAATGAAGCAGTAAATGTGCTTAGTTCACTGCTAATGACTATTAAATTACTCATGTATCATCATATGAATTTTAATTGAATGAAGTGATTTATATATGTCCAATAGTTATCAGACTACAAACTTCAGCAAAAAAACATGCAAAACGCATTAATAATATGTGTCAATCTCTAATTTCGCAGGGTTTACGAACATCGATAGATGCTTTCGACAATTTCGACACTATTGCGTTAGCGCAACAGTTAGAGAAACACGAACTCACCGAATTCAGAAGAATCGCAGCTTATCTATACAAAGGTATATTACTCTTAACTTATTATTATAAACTTCCCGTTAACTAACCATAGTAAATGCACCAATCGGACACATGTTTGATCTTTGCTAATCTTTGAAGACTGGAACATAACTGAAAAGACAAACTGTGATACTGAGAGAAAGTATTGGGCTTTTTAATTGCTTATATTTTAAGGTAATAAATAGACAGAGGGATGAATATTGTCGTGTCAATCCGCCAGTGATGATATAGTTAGTCACCTTATTTGTGATAGTGCAAAGTGGGAATTATTAATTTGTTTTGTATTGCTACAAATTAAAATTACAATATGGATGTTTGAAAAACATTTTCTATCACAAATGCTGGAGTTCGGGTCCGCTCGAATGTGTGACGTGTGCGATTGCGCAGGCAACAACCGGTGGCAGCAGAGCGTGGAGCTGTGCAAGAAGGACGCGCTGTACGCGGACGCGATGGAGTACGCGGCGGAGTCGCGCCAGCCCGACGTGGCCGAGGCGCTGCTCGACTGGTTCCTGCAGCGCGCCAACTACGAGTGCTTCTCCGCCTGCCTCTACCAGGTACCGCCGCGTTTGTCTACGGGACCACTTCATTACCATCACTCAGCGACCATCCACGACAAACGACATTCACTTTTAAGTCTAAGAATAGTTTTAGTGCTACCAAGTGAACATGACGCATCTTTTTGTCCAGGACATCCAACCCTTCAAATAAAAACATCAAAGTATACTTGTTACTGGACAGTTCTGTTACCGCTTTATTGCCTATTTCAGTCATTTTAGTCAAGTCATTGACGCCTACTACATATGACAATTATAACATTTTCAACAACAAATATTAAAATCTATTTATATTGTGCTAAATATTAATATTTATTTTTGTTACAGATGTTACAATTTTTATAGAAATTTTATGTTATACTCCTGTAATTTCAGTGCTATGACCTGTTGAAACCGGACGTCGTTATTGAACTGGCGTGGAGGCACAATATCATGGACTTCGCAATGCCCTACCTTATTCAGGTATGTATATATATATATATATAGCAATTTATGCAGTATGTTCAGGGGTTGGGTTATATATAAATTTGTTGTGTTTTATGTTCGTGCATTTCATAGATAGCTGTATGAACATTAAAATGATACTGACAATTTATTTAAAGGAATAACTTGGGTTGTTTTATTAGAAAATTATTAGTATAGAAAATAAAAAAAATTTAACTCTGTAAGGTAAATGTTTTCATTCATACCATATTATGTGAGACATTAAAAATGTTTGTATCGTTATAATATATTTGTAACGGTTCAAATACTTAAATATTATTGATGTAACTATTAACAGACGGTTCGCGAGCTGACGACGAAGGTGGAGAAGCTGGAGGAGGCGGACGCCAAGCGTAGCACCGAGAGCGCCGAGCACGAGGCCAAGCCCGCCATGATGATGGAACCACAGCTCATGCTCACGGCCGGTAAGCAGACTTCACAATGATATAATGATTTGAATCTTAAGTGAATGATTACTTATGCCCTTATCGTCATCATCGGCCTGTCTCAATGTACTAATGTACATGGGCCAAAAAGGGTTCAAAAAGGGTTTTCTTTTATAATTCCGCACTTTTTACATGATAATCAGTAGTGCAGTAATTTAATTAGTTGAGCTAGTTTGGTAACAGTTTCAAATGTTGTTTCCGTGCGCAGGCCCGTCGATGGCGTACCCCGGCGTGGCGGCGCAGGCCTCGCCCTACGCGTACGCGGCGCAGGCGCCCTCGCCCGCGCCCTACCACGGCTACGGCATGTAGGGCTCACCTACTGGTACACGATACTTCTCGCCTGCCCGCTGGAGTTACGCCGCCCGACTGCTTTCCGAACTACATGTTAGATAGTATAAGTGAATGTTTGAGCACCCCATCCCCTCTCCTCGAGTCGACCTCACCGACAAAAGTAGAAGAGGACTTAGATGGACTGGCTGCTCCTCGTCAAATTCGGCTCCTTCGGTACCAGACGTGTAGGTGAGAGTTCAAGTGAAGTTAGTTGCTATGTATTAATCTAATATGAGCCGCATACTTAGATGGCATCTTGTTGCTACTGATGCACGAGCTACAAAGAAACCGTAGTAACGATACATATGTTGTATATAGTGCTCTCTTGTTGTTCGAACTATGGCATGAATATATTAATCCTCGTGGCCTGCGCTGCATAGGCTGTCGTGCATCTGTATGACGCCCATCCTCTTAGTCTATTACTGTTAACGTGTAGGCGATA
>DVPD01000748.1:0-10495 GCA_018237605.1 Apyrrothrix (Melanopyge) sp. n. Burns01
TCAGGTACTATGGGATTCTTCTAAAATTAGAATTCCTACTAATGGCTCGACATCTGGAGTTGCGCCCGGTGCATAGCAATAGACTCACCACCTGTTCCATAGTGGGACGTAAACGTAACTGGTGAAACGTGGGAGTGTACTACAGTCCTCTGCCCACCTCCTCGGGGATCACAGGCGTGATGTTACGTATGTTACGTATTTTACACGAATTTGTACACGCTCTAAATCTCGTTATCCCCCTTTCAGATATTTCAACATTACATACGCGTATAAGTAAACAAAAACACGTAATAAGAAATATAGTCATACATAGCGTATACACTAGACATGCTGTGCCTCATTTGGCCTCAGGTTAACTTGATTATGAATCGTGTAATCAGTGTTTTTTACGCAGTAAATGTTTTTAAACGAGTTTTAATTCCAGCAATATTACTTACATATTCTGTATACATATATCAATACATTATATATTAATCTTTTGGAACGCAAGATTCCTTCATTACAAATCAGAGAACGCCACTATTGCGGGATGCTTATATGTAAAAATTCATTTGTATGTAATATAAAAATTGATGTAAACGTTCATTACTATATCGAATTGCTAATAATTTTATTTTACACTTGAACATAACAATAGCTATTGGAAATATGCGTTAAATCAGTAGCAGAATGATCTGTTTAATTTGACTGTAATCAAGCACTGATTGGTTAAGCGTTATTACGGATATCGTGAAAATTAAATGCCAGATTGGAGATCCATTTTATGCTAAAATACTGTAACAATTTGAAACATCATTCTGATTTACGGTTGCAATGAAAAGCTCTCCTCGGACGGTAACTCAAACATACATTACACCACACAGTCATATCACTCGCTTGACCTTTTTCTACTCCTTTATTACTTCCCTTTGTAAGCACTGACTTATTTAATTTCCTAACCGTTGTGGGTTACGTATAATTAAGAAGTAAAGTAATGCATAATATGGTACAATGAAACGTTTTCCTAATGTACATACTGTAGACAAATTGACTTTCATGTAGATTAGATACTTCTATATATTTTATAAATGTGTATAATATTCCTGCAGATATGTAGTTGGTAGGAGATGTTAGGTGTAAATAAGTTTGCTTTGTGTTGTAACTTAGGTTATTTAACAACTCCTTACAAGATTTATTTGTTAAGAACCTGTGGTGCTAATACTCTACAAGCATTATGTTTTGAGTATTTTATTTTATTTTAATACTACAAATTATGCTATTTTAAGACTACAATCATGATAAATTGTACACATTCTGATGTAGTTATATTTTTGGCAGCCTTCAAAGACAGGTAAGCGTGATGAGCATGAATCTGTCGGCCAAGCTGGACGAGTTACAGCGAGGCGACCGGCAACTCGAGACTACGGTCGCTCTCTGCGAGATCAGAACGCAACTGCAAGAGCTCACCAAGAGCGTCGAGTCATGCCAGAGTGAAGTCTCCGAGGTAACGATCTCGACACATTTTTATCGATGGAACGATTTATGTCGTTAGCCTCTTTTTTGCTCTTTAACCAACTTTAAAACAAGTTTTGACCTAGTTTCCATGATGCCCTTGACTTGATCATAATTTCTGCTAATATAAACAAACGGCACTTTATTTAATATTTCTCGTGCAGTTGCATCGATCGTTTCGAGGGCATAGGTATGGGTGAAGAATATTTTGAAGTAGTAGAAATTTGAAGTAGTAGAAGTTTGAAGTAGTAGAAGTAGTAGAAATAGTAAGTGTCCAGCAAGAACTCCTAAATTGTATTTGTATCGGACAGGTGAAGCGTGACATGGTGGCCATCAAGCAAGAGCTGGACACGGTCCAGCAAGTGAAGGAAGAAATTGAGGAGTTGCGCGAGTATGTGGACAGGCTCGAAGAACACTCCCAGCGTCGGAAACTCAGGCTACTTGAGCAGGTGAGGCTCACACTGAAAACCATACATAGGGATTTTGTTACACAATTTGTCAAATGTTTTAACGGGAAACCAGAAGCGTGGCGAGCTATGTCCCTATATGTCAAAATGAGCTACACTGGACACAGTTGGCTGATGGATAATATACGATCTCTAATTACCACAGGCCTTGGCGGTTAGTCATCTTATCGGTGCATATTAATACTATTGTATTAATCGAATACGCCTGTAAAATATAACGGTTCACGTGTATTATGTCGTAACAGTTATAATTGTCGTTAAATGTTGTCGGTGGCTTAAAGAAATTGGTAATATCTAGTGTCGATAAATCCACGTTCTAAAATACAAGGCGATACAATTTTGTATATTTCGTTGCGATTTTCAACATCAATTGCATTAGTTTAATAGCTATCGTTATGTGTATAATGTTCGATAGATGTATTACGTAAAGTTTTTTTAGCTCTTACTTGTAGCGTAGCTACAAAGTGAACTTTCTTTACCGCAAGCTTTACATTCACTTCGTCAGTTAAATGTAGTTGCATCTCTTTCAGGTGAAGATCGTGTACAGTGAAATGATTAAACATGCATGAAACATTTTTTAAGTTTTTTTACGTATTGTGAACAAAATGTAACATCACGTCTGTAATCCCCGAAGAGGCAAAATTGTACGATATATAGTAAACGTTGCCCTCGATACCTCTGCTACTATACATGGTCTAGGAATCAATAGGAGAGTTGAGTTGCCGTAGGCACCACTGGAGGTTCTAAGTACCACAACATACTCTTGTGGGCTACCACAGTCGTACCACAAACACTCTAACAGAGTAATAATGTCTTACCTGTTTTACATCTTGGTGGTGATTTAACAATAATATCACGCTCAATTATCGTATAAAAGGAATAAAGAATTCTCTGATACCCATGTTGAGATATGTAGGCATAAATAAATGGGTTTGTTCTACACGTAAACACGACATACGAATGGTTATCTTTTATATTTCATCATTTTAGAAAGGCATTTGGAAAAATATGTTCTTTTTACAGGGTCTAACATTCTTCTTGTCATACGCCATCTTAGCCGCGGTGCTCGGGATGTTGCAGTTCGGGTACAATACTGGTGTCATCAACGCCCCCGGCAGAGTGAGATATCTAATTTTAAAAAAAACGTATTCCACTGTCGCCGCGATATCATTGGTAAAGTGATGCATTTGCGTCATCAATAACAATTATAATGACTAATGTTTCCATGAAGATTAAACCGACATGACAAATTCGTAGTACACATTCTTCATCCAAAATGATTGCAGTAATCAACATGAATACAAACACTCAATCGACGATAACGAGGTTTTGGGCTACAACAGTGTTACTCATTAATTTGAAATGCATATGTGCTGACCCAGTTCTCGAGTCTTGGTCATATTGGACCACCACATATGACATGGCTAAATTATTTAAATTATTTCTATCCTTTAGCTTACTTAACCATTTTACCAAATTGACATGTAGCAATAAAACTTTGAAATTTAAAAATACTTTTTGATATGTCGCTTTTGTTTTAATTGCAAATTTGTGATTACACGAACTACTTTTGATAATGTCCTTTGTTAAACAATGTCACAATTAGTTTTATTTGTGTAGGTAGATATATGTTTAGTCTATCAGTAATCAATGGTTAATTTGTATGCAGAATATCGAAAATTTCATGAAGGATGTGTACAAAGATCGTTACGGCAAAGATATTCAAGAGGACGCCGTCAACAGACTATACTCTATAGCGGTCAGCATCTTCGCCATCGGTGGCATGCTCGGGGGCTTCTCTGGTGGAATGATCGCGAATCGATTTGGGCGGTATGACCAGTATTTTATTTAGTCTATGGACCAACTTTAATCCTAGAACCCTGCGCTATCAGGCATACCTGATGTCAGCACAGGGATGCTGGAGTACCCAAAAATTAGAGAACCATAAACCAAATAAATAAAATTCAAAAATGTTATTAGTATACTTCCAATCGTAATTTTAAGTAACGATTTTTGTCCGTTAAATTCAACGGGTCGGCTACATATCGTACCTATATATCATATCGTATATGGACAGGACTGATGAATAATTACACTCCTATTCGCTATTAGTCTAAATGATTTATGATTTTATTAACAACTGATAGTAATTGGCATGATAGCCACTATCAGTTCTTCACCTCCAGTCCTGTCGAAATTGAAAATTGGTTACAAATACACAGCCAGGAGTTGCAACTGCCAATTGGTATACCAAATTGTTTGCTCGTTTACTACCTTCTTGAGATGTATATAAATGTAATTATATTTTTTATATATTTACGTGCAATAACAATTGACTTAGCTCTTACTCTATTTTAGGAAAGGAGGGCTTCTGCTTAACAACATTTTAGGCATCAGTGGCGCAAGTCTCATGGGCTTCACCAAAATCTCGCACTGTTACGAAATGCTCTTCTTTGGCAGATTTATAATCGGAGTCAATTGTGGTAAGTACCTATCCAATACACATAAAATGTTGTCTTGCAACTTATTTTTTTTTCTTCCGACGGTTTTTATAATTCCACTGCTGGACACGGATCTCCTCGCAAAATGAAAGGGTTAAGGCCATAGTCTCCCACGCTGGCCAATTACGGGTTGGCATACTTCATACGCCTTCGAAATATTATATAGCTAAATTATAATGCTAATATCGATTAAAATGATATCGTAATTATTACTTATATTGGAAGACAGGCAGTCATGAGTCTCCCAAACGGACTCGCGGGTCAGAAGAGTGATGAAGTTAAAACAAATACAACAGGTCTTTAAGAATAGAGATAGTTGGCACTGCATACCCTGTAAGGCACCTAGCGTGACGATGTAATGGTAATAATAATAATTCAAAAAAGAAATAGTGTCAAATCTACCTACATGAATGATGTCAATTTCCGGCCAGTATTTTTCATTCGCGTTTTGTAACAGTATAGAATCATCTTAAACTTCAAATTAACTGTGGCCACATCGTTTTTACGGCTTCAACAGCGCAACCCGCAATTAATGTAATTTGCATCTTACTGGACTTGATTAAGAGTTAGTACCGTTACCATTATCAATTTAGTTTATAATCGTGAGAATTAATTTAGTTAACATGAAGCAAATAATTTTAATTAATAACCCGAAATAACTACTCACATATATATTATTGATGTGCATGTACTGTTTTATTTTTAGGGCTTAATACGTCCTTAGTGCCAATGTATATTTCGGAGATCGCACCATTAAATCTACGAGGTGGGCTCGGCACTGTCAACCAGCTCGCTGTCACAGTGGGTCTGCTACTGTCCCAAGTCCTCGGCATCGAACAGATCCTTGGTACCGACGAAGGCTGGCCCATCTTGCTCGGTGCGTTGGTTTATAATTTTAATGTTTGCTTATTCGTTAAGGTCTGATATTTGTATACAATAGTTTATAATTTTATCATTCAGGTTAACGTGAGTTTAATTTGCAGGTTTGGCAATCTGTCCTGCCATTCTACAGCTTTTGCTTTTACCCGCATGTCCGGAATCTCCTCGATATTTGCTCATTACTCGCCAATGGGAGGAAGAAGCGCGGAGAGCTTTAAGAAGACTGCGAGCTAGTAATCAGGTATGTAAATCCTAATAGTAGGTATATGAGGTTTTTTTAATTCGATGCTTTATTTATGAAATTATATCCTACATCTATATATTCTCATTATATCATGAAATCTGTTAGGTGGAAGAAGATATTGAAGAAATGCGTGCAGAAGAACGCGCCCAACAAGCCGAAGCTTCTATTTCTATGAGAGAGTTACTTTGCTCTCCTACACTCCGCGCCCCTTTGCTAATCGGCGTGGTAATGCAACTATCCCAACAGCTCAGCGGAATCAACGCGGTAAGTAGTAAAAAAATAACGGTTAATTAACAAAAAGTGATACAATTTTATTTAAGCTAAATATAATTTCAGGTGTTTTACTATTCAACATCTCTGTTCACGTCTTCGGGTCTCACGGAGGAGTCAGCTAAGTTTGCAACGATGGGCATTGGCGCGATTATGGTGGGCATGACATTGGTGTCCCTGCCGCTCATGGACCGCACCGGCCGCCGCACGCTCCACCTCTACGGCCTCGGGGGAATGTTCATTTTCTCAATTTTCATCACTATCTCTTTCCTAATAAAGGTGTGTCTTATGTAATTCTAATTCCCGGAAACCATCTCAATCAATGGGAAAATATATTAACCCTTAAACAGTGCTTAAAGATGACAGCGTAATCAGTCTGTCTTCGATGCAGCACTTGTGATGAGAAATACAATTTGAACGCCCGTCACCGAACGTCCCGCACGTCTGATCCTATGTCAGCCACCGGGCTTTCATGTTAGCACTTAAGATAAGGTTCATTGGAGTAACAACATTTCGACTGGTCTATAGCGTTTAAATCAGCTGAACTTATTCAGCTACCTGGTTGAACAGTTAGAAGTAGAGAGCACCTCTGCTTGTGTTTCCAAGGCGCGGTTGGTAATTCAGGAACTATTTTCTCATCCAGCTTTGTCTTCCCGACAAACGTCATCTCGTTGTGATTTTATTATCTAATTTCTAAAATTTATCCAGTTTTGATTCTTGGTTAAATTGGCAAATTACAAATAAAATCTTCCTAATACGTGAGAAAATGTCAAAGCTTTGTTAAGTATTCTTGATGCTAACATCGGTATTAAGACATTTTGTATTTTATCAATATTGTTGTATAAGGGTACAGCCTATTGCCTAGTGCAAGCATTGTACGATATCTTCACTATACGTTGAAGCGGTAACAACGGTTACAAAAAATCTTCGTTTAATCTTAACGACATACCACATACTAAATATATAGAATAATAAACATAGAGAGTTATAGAAAATAATTATATATATAAATCTATACTATTATAAAAATTTTCAGAAGTATTTTTTATATCTAAAGCTAAATTCAATTATCGAGCCATTATATTATAATGACAGCATTGTACTATATTATGAAAAACAGTAAATTCATAACACTAATTAGATATTTTATTATAACCGCTTACGCACGCTTAATCATTGCTTTCCTATTTATTTTAATGACATCCAAAGTTCTTATGCTTTATCAATTTTTACACCATCATCCTGTAGTTTGGAACTTTAGTTAAATTTCACTAAAAAGAATTTGTTTCATATACTACACTAGGTGAAATAAAACAAAAAAAAGTTGACGTTTGCGAAACAGTCAGTCATTAATCTCTGTAGAAGCCATTAAGTAGCTAATGCATGCACGGCATCAATATTTCCTTCCCCTCCACCACCTACCCACCTTATTATTTGCTTCTGCTTAGCTATAGTTGCCCTCCCTGACCACGACTTTCCTGTCACCGAATCCGGACTCTCGGTAGGAAGGCAATGTAAATAAAAAGAAATAAATTCTCAAATATAAATGTTAGGTACATCACTCACAAAGCACCAGACACATTTTATGTTCACAACACTAAAAGATTTGATAAGTTGAACTCGTTAGTTTCACGAGGAGCTGTGGCGCACGCGTTTTCAATGAAGCGAGATTTTTCAACACAACGCTGCTCAAAAGCAGAAGGCACTTTTCACAACTTATAGCATACGCAATACAGCCAATGAACTGAAACCGTATTTACTTCACTGCTCCAGCACTATTCAGTCGCCTGATGAATGGGATATTTTCCCGGAATTAATTAAATGTACACGTATTCTGACGTGCTGTATACAGAACAGTAAAACTGTTGAACCTAACTTTAAAGTAACGACTGAAAGAAGACCAATACACGAGGGCCGACACATGTGTGAGATGGGCATTTATGTTTGTGATTTATTTCTTCTCCGGCCGGTTACGGGAAAGAGCACCACTGCTACCCCCTGATAGGAGTTCTTCGGATATGTGCAGGAAATGATCGACTGGATGAGCTACTTGTCGGTGGTGTCCACGTTAAGTTTCGTGGTGTTCTTTGCTGTGGGTCCCGGGTCCATCCCCTGGCTGATCACCGCGGAGCTCTTCTCACAGGGACCTCGTCCGAGCGCAATGGCCATCGCCGTCTTAGTTAACTGGATGGCTAATTTCGTGGTTGGAATTGGCTTTCCCAGCATGAAGGTATTTATCAAAATAATTGATGTATATGTGCCTATAAATACAAATATTAAACTATCTTAGGAATATTATCATTATAAAGTAGACTTGATTTTAAATATTTGTTAAGTGAAATTTATTTTTGTGCTCTTACAGGCTTTACTGGACAACTATACATTCCTGCCTTTTAGTGTATTCCTTGCAATTTTTTGGATATTTACGTATAAAAAAGTTCCTGAAACAAAAAATAAAACCTTCGAAGAAATTTTGGCACTGTTCCGAAATTCCAATGGCAGGTAAAGAACGATCAATAATCTTAATTAGGCTACTTCTCAATACTTTGCGTGCACTACTCGTGTCTAACATACAAAATCATGCCTACTTCAATACATTGATGTAATATTTTTTTACACATATGTAGCACGACTCACTCGAATTCGCTATATTAACCATTGGCACGCGACGCACAAGTGGTTGCCACGTAAACAAACATTTTACATATATAATTTCTTTGGGTAAACGTGTGTTGTCATGGTTCCAACCAAATCTATGTAAATAGGAAAACGCGAGAGCATCTCTGGCAAGAGCTGGGAACTGGCACAGTGAATAATTTTTAGGTACGTAGACTGCAAACTGGTTTTAGATATGTAATAGTAGTATCAAACCAACACTGCATCGAATACGCAGTGCCAATGAGATACATAACGTTTTTAAGCTCAGACGCGTCCGCATTGTCCATTCGGAGTCCAACATATGTGGGTTAAAAAATTAACTGTGAGATAAATGAGAATAATTCCAGTCACGGCTGGGCGGTTCAGCTGACATTGGTGGGTGTTGTACAGGGACAGTTTTCGCGACAGCCGGCTGTATGGGAGTATGATGAATTGCGTGAACGCGTTGGAGCAACAACTACCGCCTCCGCCGCCGCCCGCGCCCGTGGATGAGAAGCACGACTCACGTGAGTGTCGTCATCACCACCCACCCATATGAACCCACGTCTCCGCTTCCTGTGCCCACACTCTTATCATCTTTTGTATGTATATTGCTGCGACGTTCATTAAAATCTTATCAATTTTACCTATTTCGAAAAACATTTTGCCGTGGTAAGAACCAACGATTGTTTACTAGTTTTCAGCAATATGCATAAAAAAATCTTTAAAATATTTTGTCACAAACACTATTTTTCTTACTATGCACTAATTTCTTCTGTTGAGCTCAAGCCATAGCCTGCTAGTAAGACATGCAGAGAAATACCTACAATACTTTCATCAGTTTATGAAGACTAAAACCAATTCACAGGTATTCACTCTAATAAATTGCTTTCTTTTATAACCTATGAGGTACCTAATAAGTTAATATAAGTTAGTTTTAACTAACTAATTAATCTTGGGTGCAAAGGTAAATATAAAATTGCATAATGACCATAAATCTATTTAATAGGCGCTAAAGTGTAACTTTTAAGTAACTATTTAGTGATAGGGCCATGACTACAAAAGTCCTACAAAACACCGAAGTAATTAATATCGTGACTATACATATATTCTCTAACATTCGGCTGTTACAAAACAGAAAAACACCAGTTTTGGAGGCTCTTGTATCAAGTATAACAAGAGATAACCCACCATAGAGATTGGCAAAGTAGGTCCCAACTTAATGCACAAGTGCGTGTTTACCAGAAATCAACTAAGATGTGGACCACGTACATACCTCCAATAATATCAGAGGAGGACAAAATATCGATTAAAAGGATGGCCAAGAAGAAGGCAATGAATTTAAATTGAATTTCCGTTAAAACTTGGAAGTGTTTCAGAAATTTAGGAATAATTGGTCTTGTCACTAGACGATACAAACGTTGATGAAAAAAGAAAAAAATTAATAAATATATAAATAATTAAAGTGTTTTTAAGAAGTGAAAGTTTCTTCAGAAGATTGCTTATGTAATGTTTTGTAGAAAAACGGATTGAAATTTATGTAACGTCATGCACCTACAACTAATAGTTAGAGAAATCGTCAAAGAAATGAAGCACAAAAGTAGTCAGTCAGCTCTATTGACTTTCTCTCCGTGACACGTGTAACCTTGAACATGTGCTAGGTCTGCAGAGTGTTCGCATAATGCTGGCGAATCATAACATATTAATATGGTTGTCGCAGACCAAGTATCACCCTTTTCGATAGCCCCCATACGCAGTGAAGACTTACGCCTCACTTGGCCGACATGTTATCATGCTAGTTTTAGATTGTTGTACGTAGCATAAGAGTGCGTTTCAGAACTACTTCGAACCTACTTCTAGAGTGTCAATTTAGATTTGTACGTGCTGCTACAACTAAAATATTACCACAATTGAATTCAATATACTTATGTAAAAACGTAACATCACGCCTGTAATCCCCGAAGAGGTAGGCAGAGGAGTGTATAGTACACTCCCACGATTCACCA
>DVPD01000749.1:0-10494 GCA_018237605.1 Apyrrothrix (Melanopyge) sp. n. Burns01
ACTAGAACTTCTAATTTTAGAAAAATCCAATAGTACTCGATCGGAGATTTGAACCCAGGACCTCTCGATCGGCAGTGGCGCTTGCACCCAGCACGACCAATGAGGCAGGAATAAATGTACATATTATATTAAATTGGGTTGTATTGAACGTGCGCGTTGATGTCGAACACATGAACGGTCAATGAATAAGGACTAAAGCACCCCTGTAAGGTGTTACGACGCTCCACAATATTCTCTGCGCAACGGAAAAGTCTATGCCTACACGCTTTTCTCGATAATAATTTAGATTTTTATTTGCTATTCGCAAAATGTTTTTTCGGTAAATACTTTATCAATAACAAATTTATTTTTTCCTGCAAATAGACAGTTGGTAGAAAAGAATTTATCGCGTATCTTGTACTTTCCAATTAAACACAAATGACCATTTTCTATGCGTATCAACCATGACCAACATGTGTAATTATATCAAATGCTATGCAACTACTTACGAAACGCTACTAAGCTACCATGGGAACGGACAACGTAGTTTTGCGTTTTCATTTACAAGTTGAAATCAGCACTTGTGACCGATTTGTTAATAACTGGAATGTTTTTTGAACAAACCGGCATCGTTCATACTATGCACGGTGGCACTGAGCAGTGTGCGAGCGCACGTTGAAATCGAACGCACAGACCAACACTAATGAGAAACTGACCGGTTGTCTCCTAACTGACTTTCGGACCACGTTTTTATAACACGACCAAATGATCGCGAAATGGCAATGGTCATTGATCTGATATTTAATCCTTTTTTTTTCGTCTACCCTCGGCCGCTAATTTGGAACGTCTCTCGTATCTGCCACCTTGTGGTTCGTGAAATTTCAGGCAATGAAGTGCTTGACGAAGGATGAGTAAAATTAATCAAAAGAAATTATACCTTTCATATTTACATACATATAAAATATAACAAATATAAATAAAACATGTTTCATGGTTATTTATAAAATTGATGCCCGCCTAGGACATTTCCATCGTGGCAAGATTTACTTATGATAAAAAGTATATTTATGGAAAGTCTTTGTCATGCCGTAAACAAAATTAATTTTCCAAAGTCATGGTACGTAATCCTTCTTGCTCTTTTCGATCATCATCGTCTCGATCATCGCCAATATTTTTTGTGTTAATATCTACTAGCATATATACCAACGATCACGGTGAGGTGCACAATTGAATGTTTAAGTATTGATTCAATAGTCACTAAGCACCGTTCTTGGGTTGGCTTGCGCATTCGGACACCAATTTCTTCTTGTACAGATGATCACGTAGCCACGTCCGTTGTTCCATAACAGACTTATTAGTCACGCGATACCCAAATTTCGCATTTAAATTTTAAGGCTTCAATAGAATTATTCAGGCTTCAGTTGATTATTCAGTTTATACATATGAATTAAACCACATTCGATTCACACCTACGTTTAACCTTGCCTGGAGCGTCTACTTTTTGAATCAACGATATCTTACTAAACATTTGGGAGGCGGCGCGGAGTAAAGTAAATAGACATGACCTTGGAGACGTTAAGTGCGCGATTTCACGAGATAAGAATGCCTTATCGAGGCGGCATAAAATTTTATACTACTAGAGTGAGAGTTGTTCACCTTGCAAATCGTCAAATAGGGTTGCATAATGTAAGTACACTGACCTGCGTAACCATGTCCCAGTAGAATCCGTCGAGCATGGACTTGCCATGTTGGTGTTGGCGGCAGAGGGCCGGCCAGAGCGCGGCGCGGACGGGGCTGTTGATAGGCCACGAGTTCTCTCTGATGAGGAGCTTGAGATCGCGTTTGCGACCCTGCTGGAGCAGGTTATGGACTTCCTCGAAGGTCTTGAGGGGTGCCTTCTTGCCTGCGAATAAGGGTGAGGGTAAGCACTGCGTCCAAATGGGCGTGGGTTCGGTAGGAGCGAGGGAGTCTGAGCTGGGCGCTCGGAACGCGGCCGGTTCTATGTACATCGCGGTGGTGGCGCGGGGCACATGCTTTCGGTGCGCGCGCGCCTGCGGCACTGCCGCCGCGAGCTTCGCCAGCCTCCGGAAAACGCGATAGCGCGCCCCGGCGCTGTCACACTTCGATTGTTTATCACACCGTGCGAACGCCGCGCCGGTCCATTCGACCGTACCGAATGCATTATATCTTACCTGCTACAATGAACCTACTGAAAAAGTCATGTGATTAAACCTGAACGGTAATGTTAAGTACATTCTAGTAAGAACGGATTTAAGTTTTTCACGTCGAGGCATACTTATGGAACTATATTCGACATTCATTTGACTACCTTTATACAAGAAAAAACATGAAAATTATGAAATCTTAAAATATTACCAATGTTTACTAGGTATATTGAACATTTTAAGAAATAAAATAAATCGTAGACCATTATATAAAGCTGACCATAACAATCAGTTTAGGTTAAGTAGGCCAGTAAAACTGAACCACAAAAGTAAAAAACATTGATGAAAAAAAAACATTTCGCAATCGTGTAATGAGCCAAATCAGAGATTCAATTAACGATTCAAATAATGTCTCTGAAAATAAGAACATTAACAAATCACCTCAAAATATGTAAACAAAATCGCTGTAACGGGACAACAGTGTGCACGATTATAAAAATAGTCATTGAATTAAAGCAAAAACGCACGCAGTGTGCTGGAGACGAGCCAGATACAGTTCCGTGGCGCGCAAACTGAACGACTTGTCCCGTGCATATTTATACCAACAACGATTATGACGTTTTCTTGACAATGAACGACTATAAACCCATTTTGACTGTAGATACGCCGATTTTGACTAGCAACACAAGTTACACCACACGCAACAACAATCATCGTGACTAAGTAAAATTATGCAATGATGTCGATTATGCCTTCTAGTCCAAATATAATATTACGTCACTTAGGACAGATTTGTATTTTTGAGACGAAAAAGCAATCAATCATCTCTCTTCACAAAGTCAACAAACAAAACATTAAACTCTTATATTTGCCATCGATTGCGATGCAAGTGATATTTTGTCACCGAGTCTAAGAAGACATGGAGCTAATTGTTAATATTAGATACTATTCTTGGAGATATTCTTGAACAGGAATTATTTTTATCATTATCATCAGTCCTCCTGCTGGAAGTAGGCTTCTGTCAAGGCGCGACATTAAGCCAAGTTTTTGGATGTTCTCATCTAGTTGTGCGTAGCTTTTCAAAATTTCATCCAGTACTGTATAACGAGCTTGAGCAGTTTTGTCCAAGGGCTTGGTACTTGGAATGTACCTACGATTTATAACCGTAGCCGTCATCTGAATCACGGTTGTTTTGAACGAATTTTCAATTGACATTCCGTTATTGGTCACATTTCTTGGCATAACATCGTGGCGAGCATTTCCGGATACTATGAGCGTTATGTTACATTGAAATGCAAAACAATCAGTGATCGGATCGGACACGTGGTCAGTGGAAAAGCTAATAGATCATCTATATGATTCATCGTTTTCGCGTAACATACAATAAACAATACCAACTAAGTACAGAAGACAAATAAACAAGGAAGATGGTCAGAAAACTATGAAACTACTCATATATTCACACAACTGAATCACAGTATATATTTCTTTTGGTGGAATGTTTCATTTTGCCACGGCAACTATAGTTTTTTAACAACATACCAAATACCTTTAGGCATGAAATGGAACGCCAAAACAGGCTATGAATATTCAAACTATAATAACGAATTCCTCGTGAACTATACCAAGATGTTACACATCAAAATTTAAAAAAAACCGATGTAAAATAAAAGCTGCGAATTACTAAGTAACTTTGAAAACCAAAACTGGTCCAAGTAAAATCAGCTAAAGTTAGCTTAAACGGTACCTCATTTTATACAAAATGTGGGTAGTATTGATACTGTTTCTAACTTGCACAATTGTAAGGATAGAGAAAATACGTGATCTTAAATAATGACTGAATAACATTGGCTCACCTATTTACATAACGATCTCCAACATAACAAAAGGTGTAATAATAAAACATTTAGTGTAAAATCTACAATATAGAATGTAGATCCACCTTTTGCCTTTAATATGAAATGACCCCTTACCAAAGATCGCATTGAGACAAATGCAGAAATGTACAAATGCGGTGCTTTTGAACTCCAGTTAAATATAATAGGAAATAGACTCAGTAGCAGATTTATATTACTGTCTAAATATACTTATTATTATTGTCATAAACGCTTACCTTTCATTTAATTGGTATATTATCATTGATATTGTTATGATCTAAATCAAAATCAACTACTTCGGCACAATAGACCACCAGTAGCATAACACGGGTTAAGTCGAACAACTACGCCTGATAACACGAGGTTATCTTGCCGCAGACTTAGCGCGCGTTTACAAACTAGTTTCAAGTTTAGACTTGCAGTGATCAAGTAAACTTATTTGTGTTGGTCCTTTTTTTAAACGTCAATACAAATTTTGTGTTATGTTTTAAAAACGGTGAAAATAATTTTGTGTATTTATATAAAAGTAATATCAAGGTCAATTAGTGTACTGCAATGCAACTACAACCGAGTTAAAAATAACTTCATATGTGTATATGTGAATGTTCATGCTAAAAATAAAAAGAATATACAGAAATCTCTAATCATAACTGAGCACCATAAAAACAGAAGTTAGTCCGGAGACAACACAAGATTACGAAGTATAAATAACATGAATTTTATAAATACATATTTGTACAAACGAAGTGTGGAGGATATAAGCCGACGAACTAAGAATAGAGTCTGAATCAGGCGAGATGTTGTTCATTATTTCATTGTGACAATATATTATTAATAACGCAAGCCAATTGTAATTAAACCTAACATTGAGGGACCGAAATTAATACCTTGGAGAACACCAGAAAAAATGCTACAGTCACAAGATCAATTCTGGTGAATGATTCATGGATTTTTTACGTTGCAATGGATCAGTCATTATTAATGCTTAATCAATGTCATTATCTTTTAAAGTCATTGTTATAGATAAGCTTCATTATGAATCATGTAAATAAATATGCGATGGAAAGATGTCAATTCACTTTACTTGCTAGTATTTTTATGAATCAACTTATATTATAATTATTACGATTATGAGATAAAATTGGAATGCAGAATGCATGAAAAACAAATGAATCTTAAACAAACATAAAAGTTGTTAAACATGAGAGGAAGACGAAATATATATTTATTTTATGTGTATATATATAATAACATACACTATATCTAGATAACATACTCGTAATAATTTAAATACGTATCTGTATACCTTGCGTTAAAAAAATGTTTTATAAAAAAAAACATATGGAACAGTACCACAGACGAAGGAAAGTTATTACGTAATGTCGTGCAATAAATTAACATTATTCAGAAATCATTACGTTGAAATGACTAACAATTTTATATAGAGGAACATTCCTAAACTATGCGATTACTACAGTCCGTAATGCGAACGTTATTTCACAAATTCACATAAATTACTTTGCAACACACGTTTGTCAAATTCTAATTGACATTTGTCTGGACATAGAAGGTTGAATTATACAAAATATTTAAAAAAAAAATCTTTTACAATAGTTTATTTTATAGCTATTTGAAAATACATTGAATATACACAAAAGAAAATAAGAAATTAAAATTCTAACACAAGTAATCTATCACGTGAGCAGAAATGGAGATCAAACAACATTTCCGGCGATACAAATCCAGTGTTATAAATTAAACTTATCAATATCGCCGAAAATAAATCTTTGTATCTATTGATCCCACAGATAATGTATATGAAAAATATGATAAGAATTCAGTTTTATCCAATAATCGAATTCAAAATTACAATGTGAAAGAATTTTATCATTTTATTGGCCAATAACGGAATAAAAAATCCATACTTGAATAAAGTTTATAAAATCAGCATAACTTTTACATATGTAAAAAATACTATGTATGATATGTTAATGAGTTATGTTAATGATCCTGATTCCTGCGATCAACGTATTGTTATAAAAATAGATTATTATTTTTGTATCTCATTACTTATTTTTAGAGTACAATCTTTTTGGAATGTACCGATTACTCATTTAATATTTCTTGAGTTGTCACGAAATATTTCTCAAGTTATCGCTTTTATCGCAAAGAGATCTTGTTATTCTCATAAGGACTAGTGCCAATTTAATTAAATTAGATTCTATATTAACTGGTGAAACCTGGGAATGTACTACACTCCTCTGCCTATCTTTTCGGCGATTACAGGCGTGATGTACGTTTTAGATTCCACCTTAAGCATATGTAATGAATTATATGAGTACTCGCGTGTACCGACATCTAGCGAGACATGTGGCAATTAATCGTAATTAAATATTCGAAGATCTTCATATCTAAGCAATAGATTTGCAATGTAACGGACAGATGTCGCTACTGCGTATTTGATTTAATTTTATCAATCACCATACATCCTACACTGGCGATAATAAGATGAGAATTTTAGATCATGCTTAATGATAAATTTTCAACGGCATCAGTCAGATTGGCGATGCTGAATCTGGCTAATGGTTGATACACAGTTCCAACCATTTACCTTAGGTAAAGGTAGCCACTTGATCAAATATCCCGGTAAATAGACTCAATGTTGATTTGACTAGATTTACATTGGTTAGTAGCATCACTAACAAAACTAGCACTGCCGCATAACAGCAGCATTTAACGTTGTTCGAACGGTAAACCGAAAGTTATCGAAAACAAGCATTTCCAAATGAAGTATAAGCTTTCCTCTAGGAAATTTAAGATCTTCTCATCCAGTCGTATATTATACAGAGTCACGTCTATTTGTGGAGAAGAAATGGTATATGGAAATTGAAATCGTTCATAATCCGAATCCCAGTCTATTACTTCCAAATCACGGAACACGCTGTATTAGTAAATCGTGTATAGAAAGCAAGGACGGCCGATGCGTAAACAGCTTAACAATTATCTGCACTCGAGCAAACAATACTGTTTATTAGTTAAACATAATGCGGAAGCCAATATACATCAATTATATTGTTATTTTCGCATTTACTAGTATTGTGGGCATTGCACATAAGGCTATGCAACAAAACTACACAATGTGCACAATGATAATAATTTTTAGTTGTTTATTACTTCTGAGCTCATCCAACGAGTCCTAATTACATAATTATATGTTTAAAACATCGCTATGCCGATCCGATGCTGATCAGCGAAGATAAGGATGTCTAGGCGGTCAACGAGGCAAATACTTTAGAAGTTTCATTAAGGTGCAGAAAAAAATTGTGATAAGATTCAGCAAACGATATTTAGATGATAACAATCAATAGATTGGACATATATAGCAGATCCGTAGATTTGGGAGCAAGATAACACTGTCCAAGGGCCAACTCCGATCAGCCTGTTATTTATCTGGAGATATTATTCGCGATATTATTTGAGCCTTTTGGATTATGAAACCCTACAAACATTAGTTAGACCCGATACAATTGAGTTTGATAGTGATAAGGGTTACTTAACAAGACATTTGAATACGGAATAATTCATGAAACGTTGTCACATTAGTTTACGCTCGGCGTTCGTCTAACTGGTCATTTCCATTCCATATTCCATTTCAGGTCAGCGTGAAGACCAGTAGCGAACGTCGAATTACTAATTGGATATCAACACGGCTATGAGATTATATCTGCCGAAGACGTCTTCGTAATTATGATTTGTGAAAGATGGAAACTGTGAAAATTGTACTCACGTACTTTTTAGCAAATGTACAACGGTGAAGGAAATCTTCGTAAGGATACATGCACACCTTAGAGTTCATAAAAAAGAAAGTTTTGTAATGTGTGTTTCATAGTCCACCAAACCGCACTTGGTCAGCGTAGCGAAATATGGTCTTAACCGTCTGATTTTGCGGAACAATAAAAGGGTCAAGAAAAAAGCGTTCACTGGGGGCGATCTGTGAGCGCCGTTGGAAAATTTTCATAACAGTTTAAATACTTAGAAGACGGCACTGAGATTCTACTTCCAAGTGTTACGAACACATTTCCACATTTTATATTACAATGTGTTGTAACAGGTAACGTTACCAAAACATAAGCTTTTAAATTTATTTTTTTATACTTCCGATTCCGTACATCACCATCAAACAGTTTACTTCGTACAGTCATTTTATTTATGTATCAAACTGCTGGTTTATGTTCAAAGGAATCATTAATTTCTTAATACTCTTATTCTAGTAACGTAAAAATAATAATTAATATGAAAAAAGCAAATGTATATTGAGAAGCAACGAAAATTACTAAGAAGAACGAGTATATAATAGAATTTTCTGAGAAAATCTGAAGGCTATCTCAATTTTCTTAAGCATTCTGAGTCAATGTTATCAGAGAATACATTTGCAACATCAGAGACATTATTAACATTTCCCTGAATCAATGAAGGACAATACGGTATAATTAAATTAGTCCAAACATTCACCGGTGCACACATATTACTCAGAGATACATTTTCATTGGGTGTGGAATACGTAAAAACAAGTGACACAATTAATGTTGTAAATAGCCTGCAGCGACGCTACAATGAAAAAGTGGGGTAAAATGTATTTATGTAAACAGTAATAATTATAGACATTCGTGATAATGATACGATTCTCAACTAGGTCTCGCCTGCAGCGCGAATGTATCAGCCGCTAAGAAATAATTGAGCTCGTACAGCGCTATTATCGCATACACATCTAGTAGAAAATTTATCTTCCACCTGTCTCACGTCAACCCTACTTATAGAATAGGTATTGTTGTTCATGAATACACAAACCAACGAGCAAATGCTGGGTCACACTGATATATATACATTCTTTATGACATTAATTAATTTAGGTCAATTCAGAATTGTTCTTAAATTGAAAACTATTTTGTTTAACTTAAACGTTACAAATTAAAATAAAAGACGCGGTGAGAACAAATTTATCTTGAAGGAAATTACTTTATCTTGAACTCGCCGTCGAGAACCATTACGAAAAAACTCCGTTTCACTTGTAAAATAAGAAACACGAAAAAACTTTTAACGCCCGACAAATTCGAGGGTGACAAAATTCGATGGATCCGACGGCTTTTATTATCGCATATCATTCCTATCACGAATAGGTGTTAAGGACCCTTAAAATTTGCTAACACAGCAATCCAATCATTCTGAGATTACGTGGGCGTTGGCTGACATTGCGAATACGTTAACATTCAATTCTGGCTCTAAAGGATTTTCGACAAAATTTGTTGATAACCGTCTAGTCCTGGAAATTATATTCATTTGTATATTGTGTGGTAAAACAGTTAAAGTTGACCTTTGAGATCTCCCCAAGTTGTTATCGTTGCAAAGTTTTGGGTGCTAATTGCGATATTAATTCAGTGGCCAGGTCGAATTTCCAAAGGTTCTACAGTTAGGACGACTATTTTTATTCCGTTTATGCAATTTATACTGAACGTAACATCACGCCTGCAATCCCTGAAGAGGTAGGCAGAAGAGTGTGGTGGTGGTGACTCTATTTCAATACACCGGGCACAAATCCAGACTCCGACCCACTACTAGAAATTTCTACAAGAAAATCTGAATTAGAAAAATAGTGTAATACCCATACCCGGGATTTATTTATTTTATTTGTCACACCAACAAGATATACACTAAAACTTTCTAAGAGTAGGCAATATATAATTTAGTGCTCAGTGATACCTCTACCTCTTTTATAGGTGTAATCTACATGAACATTGCGCGTGATACTCACAATGCTTTTAGTTTTATAAATAGATATGTATCTTAAAAGGGAACAATACAAAAAAACATTACAAATCAAATTTACAATGAAAAGTTCTTAAACATTATGTTTTGCTTACGAAAATATAAAACAATACCAGAATTTCAAGGTCAACGAGTTAAAATTTTATTATATCCTTACAAGACTTCAAATTAAGAACGGTTTTACCGATAAATAAAATTGGTTACAAAAAGTTCTTCTAAAATCATGGATGTCAAGAAAATTTTTAATTGTGTCCAATGCAGATGGCTGCCATTATTTACCTCCGCGGTTAAAAATACATTCGCAACTAAATAAGATAAAGGGGGCAAGGGAAACTTAGTCAAATCAAAATAAAGCAGTTCTTAAAATCATATGACCTTTTTTCAAAAGAAATTCTGTAGGTCATGACATCTCATCTCAATGTCACGAACTTTAGTTTGTTTGATATAAGAAAATAATGTTAGTTAGAACTTTAATAGAATATCATTATATACCCAAGTCGCCTTGATATTTTAACTTTGCGTCTCTAAATATTCAAACAATTGCTACTAAGCAAATTCTTATGTGTGTGTAGTACATAGAAATTATCTAATGATCTCACATATATACAGCGCATATACAAAAACTGAATCAATTAACAAATGAACATTAT
>DVPD01000750.1:0-10493 GCA_018237605.1 Apyrrothrix (Melanopyge) sp. n. Burns01
ACGGAATTTTTAAATCTTTAATACGAAAGCAAATTGTTTAATATCGAATATGAAAGAACTACTTACAGCAGTAGTTAGTTTTGTAGAGCATGACAGATAAACTAAGCTATGCCTTATTTAACTACCCTCATTTCTGATCCAGCTAAGTAATTATAGCAATGACGATTGAAAAGGTTACCAGCTCTGCTTTCAGTGAATAGCTTTTTCAGGCGTACGCAGCCCCACATTCTACGGGTTAATCCTTTTGGAATGCTAAAATTATACCCGGACCAATGTATTGTACGTTTATAGCGGTATTATTGGAAGATTTGAATCCACAACGGCGCTAATTACTAAGAGCTATATATAATAGTATATAAAATAAAGTTCAGACTGTTTATAGTATATTTGGTGAACATTAAATCTCGAAACGCATTAATAGGTTAGAATTAAGCTTCCCGCTCACCCACTCCAGAGGTCGTAGATTCAAATCCTGGCGGGCATTTTTTTACAAAAATAATGCGTTTAACGATTTAATATAATTTTCTGTGACAGCTATGGATAACATCATGGTGAAACCTGCACACTGTTAAAATTTAAATACTGTTATCTAGAGGCGAGTGCAGTTTGTCACTCCGGACTTGGCCAGCGTGGCACACAATGGCCAACAACGGCCAATATATTCTATTCGGTGAGAAAAACTATGGCAGAACAGTGCAGCGATAAAATGACAGTGATGATGCAAGGTAAATTGATATAAAGCTCTCGAATCCCTGATACGGTTACAAATTGCAAGCGATTTGTATAACGCGGCAACGGCGGATGTGGTCGGCGCGGCACTGGGTGGCCAATAGTGGCAAACTTGCACAAGCGTTTCCGTACTCCGGAAGGCACGTTAAGTAGCAGATTCCGCTTGCTAATGCTAGGTAATAATCGTTAAGCTACATCGGAAGCTTTAAATGCGCTTAAAAACACCCGACATACGGTTTGGGTACCGGAGCGGAGAATTCCCCAGCTTGCTAAAGTACCAGTAAGAGTGTCTGTTCTGAAATGAACCAGCTGACTCATTAAGTTTTATATTAGAAGCAAGAGGAAATCTACTTGAGGTAGCTTACGGCTGCTTTAACTATTTTAAGGAGACTGGTCTGTCTTTTATATGTCTTTGAGTGGGCCTAAGTAGACTAGCCGCGGTGTGAGATGCAGGCGGGGAAGAATGAAGCCCCGCTGCTTGCGGAAACGCGAGGATTTTGAAGCATTTAGGTACTAACTCAGATCTCTGCCAATCAGCACTGGAGCAGCGCGGTTAAGTATGCTATAGGTCGCTTACAATTTCAGAAAAGACCAGAGCCAAACAGCGTTGTGTATAACAAAGGTTTGCAGCAAGTTGAAGTCATATGGTTTTTCCTTTATACTCAGGAGTATAAACAGTGAAAGCGGTTTGAAATTCAGACTCTCACTTCGGAGGTCGGCTTCAAATCCTGGCGCGCACCTTTTTACACAATGCGCATTTTAGGGTAAAATATCACTTGCTATAACGATGAAGGAAAACATCGTTAGAAAGCAATAAAATGTTCTTTAAAGACGTGTGAAGTCTGCCAATCCGCAATTGGCCAGCATGGTAGACTATGGCCTTAACCCTTACATATCTGAGAGGAGACTTGTTTTCCAACAGTAGAACGATAAAAGTCGAGAAAATGCTCACGAATATACCTAACGAGTTTGTAAAACATTTTTCCTTTTTAGTACTACATATAAATTGTACATAATGTGCTCTATGCTAGCATTTGTTATCATTATTTCATTAGTGTTTGTGTGATGTTCGTAATAAATGCGTGTGCAAGCGTAATCATGATGATGTTGTTATCTTGGAGGGTCATTTGGACCATAAATATCATGCTTTAGTAAATTTACCTTGCGTTTTCTTTACAGACACGTATATCAATGGTAACTTTACCCCATGAAAGCAAAGGAAGACAAAGAGGACTTCGCGGCAGAGATTAGTAACAAAAATTCTGAACAGTGACTTTCTTTTACTTTTAAAAAGAACTTCGTAAGGTGATTTCAACTTTTTAAGGTTTTAGCATCTGTTCATATTTTTAATTAATTTATTAAATTTCTATTTTACTATAATTACGTCAAATTGCCAATTAAACCAAGCTACATGCTGTCGTTTGAAGCTTTTGTTCCAAGAACAGTATGTATTAATTAACAAGTTAATTAAAACTTTGTAATGTTGAGCCAAAGCTTTAATCATTTTTGTACACATATCCAACTTCGGTTCTAAATAAATGTATTGACCCGCAAACATATTAAGTCATTTCCGGCTTCTAAAATTATTATTAATGCACGTTACGCGTATAGTATAGGTTTAGTAGATAAAATTATCGCCTATAAAATGAAGATCGATACTGGTAGGAGAGGACAGTCCCAAAAATCATTCAGCATTCTGTGCTCTGAGCTTACCCAGTAAGGCATCTGGCGTAATGATAAAATAATAATAATTCCAATCAAATGTAACTGATATTGCCAGTTGCAAGAAATAATTATTTCTGTGAAAGTCTCAGCCGCCGCCTTTTAAATGTTAACGATGATAGACTATTACAATGAAAAAAATATAATTGTAAGTAATCGGAGATATCAAATCCAATCATTAAAGATGGCAACTTTTACTTCCATATTTATTTGACGTTAGTCGTTAGTCCTAACTCCGTTGATGGGATAATAATAGCGGAACAATATTTTGCCCCTTATTTCCTTTCTTTTAGGGGCTGATCATTATCACCCCCAACCCCTGTTACGTGCTACTATTGCATACTGTTCTTTTTTCAAAATGAAGTTATGGTTGGAAAAATTGTGCGCCAGGATTTGAACTTAAAAATCCTGGACTGAAGGGGTGAATCCTAAGCTACTATGCTATCGTTATTTATGCCACTGCAAAGGTTACTTTTATTACTATGAAAGTTCTACTTGTTGGCATGTCTCCCACCTGAAGGTTGTCTGGAAGAGACCGCTCTGTAGCGATAAGGCCGCCTTTTGTATGCCTAGAATTTTAAGATTATTGTGTTCACATTTGTTATTTCGACAGGTTTAAAAATATAAGTAATGAATAAATAAACAAAATAAATAAAGTTCCCAAGTAAGTTATTTATGTATCCGCATGAACAAATCAGTGCTTGACAAGTGCAATCAATTTACAGGCAGTTCTAAGCGTATTTCAATCTCCACGTGAATTAAGGTTCTCGATACCGCAAATTAAATTCAGCAGAGTTACCGGAAATCAATATCAAAGTTCCAATTACAAACCTGTCCGTTCGTAGTTCGGTGCATCTGCAAATAACGCTTTATCGAGCATGTGGTGTGTTGGACGAACGTTCTGTACACATCGAGGCAAGATGTTAATAACTCCTTTGTCGTTCCACAGTTGACCATAGGTGTATTTTCCCGGTAAGTCGTAAAGTTCACAGTATTTCCGCTGGCTATGTACACGTCGGTAGACTTCAGTAGGAGTAAATTATAAAGATTTCTCGGGGCTATGGATTTTTTCGCAGTTTTCTTTCGACTCTTGATCTCAATATCCATTATGTTTTTGTTACGTAACTGACCAGTAATATCTATATGCATTACACAAATCTGAAACAAAAAATAGAAATTTTAACTTTTCGTAGTACAACAAAATCATTTAAAATTTTGCTGCTCATTTATTTAAAAAATGGTTTTGGACAGAGTATTCACATCAGACATTATGACGGTGTTTATAGTAAGAATGAGAGAAGTATCTATTCTTAGAACCTATGGAAAATCTTTAAAGCTTTTCCATAGGTTCTAAGAATAGATACTTCTCTCTTTACAACGTTTTTTTGGAATAAGATGTAATGATTAAGCTGTTTATTGATTTGATCCTACGACATTTATTCTTGTGTCGTCTCCGTATATCATAGTTCGATTTTCCGTAACACTTCGTATTGTAGATTCTTCTTTCGTTGGTATAGTAGTAGTAGGTTTGACTAGCACTATCTATGTATATAATTAGCATTACTATCCATACGTCTCTGTTCGCTATCACGGCCAAACCGCTAGGCCAATTATGATGAAATTTTATATAAAGATAGTTTTAGGCCTGGGCAAGAACATATGTTACTTTAGATTTCAAAAAACAACCTCTATGGCGATGAAGAGAGAGTAGTAATATATTACGAAATTACATTTTCAGGATCAAACCGCTAGTACCTGTTGTGGTGAAGCTTAATACGGAAATAATTAGAACGTTTGACAAAGACGTAAGGTACCTAAAAATATTCAACCTTAAATGGGCTGGAACGGAATATAATACTGACACTGGATTTAGCTTAATTTTTCGATATAGAGGTAATTTGAACACTAATGAAACACAGAGAGTAGTCAAAGAAAATCGACCATAAAGGTGATTAAGTGTGGGTTGTAATTTTGTATGTAAAAGACACAATTTTATGGCACAATTTTTCGAGTTGCATTTAGTAAGTTCCATAAATTAGAAACTGTTATAGAATGTACATCAGAATATATTAGTTACAATATACATATATAAAGATAATATCTGCACCGTGTATAGATGTAGGTATATATTTTTGTAATTATTCGAATAAAGTTAGTAAATAGTTTTATGCAAGTACAACGATACCACGCGGACATGTAGCAGGTAAAAGTTAGTTTATTTATAAAATGTAGTCTGCATAACTATAAAGTGTTGAAAGAATTCAATAAGCCATCACAACTTAAATTCGAATATCCGGACCGTATTGAAATCAGCGACAGTGGTTTACCACGGTAAAACTGATTTTGATTCCTTTCATCAATCAGTTGTACAGCCTGCACGACTTACTTGGTTTATTGGTTTTTCTTACTTTATTTGTCAATATTTGTAACACTTACCTGTTGTTTACAGAACCAATGACGAATAAATATTTTATGGTTCTGATTAATTTGTTTTATGTCGAACCGTTTTTCGTTGACCACTTGACATAAAACAACATAAATATAATAAGTACTGTCACATATTTTTCATGAAATAATAAAGGCCTTGGTGACGTTTTAGTACAAAGTTATAGCAAATTTGTTCTTACTGCTCACATCCACTCTTTTCATAAACTCAAACGTAGACAAGATAATAATGGCACCAATAATACCAAAGCCTTAATTTTAGATAAAACAAAGACGTATTGTGAGATTTCTCAAAGCAAATATACTTCTTTGGATATTTGTTCACAGGTTTCTATAACATTCTATTGGATACCGTTGGCTTATTGAGTTTCTGCGAGAACTAGTATTTTTCACATTAAATTTCAAGATTTCTAAAGAAATGCGATCTATTTTCACTTAATAGGGCTGAATAACGTTTTCCTAAATATCATGTTCCACTATTCTCAGTAACCCAAGCTTGCCGGTTTATTAAGTTTCCCGGTTTATTATATTCTACGAAAGGCTTATAAATGCGTGTGTTTGGATTTGTTCTATTTCTTTAAATTGATTTTGTAACACCTTATTTATTTTGACTTTAATCTATGTTACGATATTTTTTATTACGTTCTCGTTAAAAATTGACTAGAATGTTATATTTTCCGTCATAAAAACCACCTACTGAATAACATCACAAGTTATGTGGTACCTCGAAGCTCCGGCTTATCTCCTCACGTTCAAATTTCCGCGTCGGCTTCTTTTTCTACATAATTCTACCTTCGCAAATGTTAACTGCAACGCATAAATATGAATCTTTATTAGTATGATTTATATTCTATTATAATATTATATTAATATTCTAACAATTATTATTACTATAATGCAATTCTAAGTGAATTAAAATGAACTACCCTCATTTTCGTACCAGAAAATATGTTCTTATATTTATTGGACAGCTAAGGCTTGATAAATATTTAGCTTTATTACTTATAAACATTGAATTATTGATAATACTTATACTTCCATTACAGCTTCAGAGACTTAAAACTTTGCAGATAAATTAGATCAAACGATTTTGCGTAAAAGTATATACTTTCGTTTATACACGCAAAAAATATGGAATTGTGTCCGAGGGACTCTTGGGGTTCATTAAGAGGATAACAGCTCAAAGCACTTTTTTCTAATATCAAACTTTGGAATTGCTGGCATGAACCCATACCATTATTTAAAATTAATTATTTATTACTACGTTAACGTGTCATCACGTATCATTTAAATTATTAGTAGCTCGGAGTCTGGATTTGTGTCCGGTGTATGGCAATGGCAATAAGATCACCACCTATTCCATGATGGGACGTAAACGTAACCTGTGGAACGTGTGAGTGTACGTGTACTCACACGTTCCACAGGTTACTACACTCCACTGCCTCTTCGGGGATTACAGGCGTGATAGTAGGTATATTTTATAGAGCTAATGTAAACTTTTGTGTTGAATTTTACCAAGCCAAAAGTAAGCAACGCGTTTATCTTAACTCTACAAATCGCTTGCGCACGTTGTTGCATCTAGCCAATAATCGGTTATTGATATCAATAAAGTTAGGAACGCGAGACGTATGTTCTATATCTATTTTCCATTGCCAAGAAAAAAAGGGATTGACAACCGTGATATGTGTATTCTAGCAACAATATTAATCTTCCCGAAGCAATGCGCTCCACATGTTTTTATTCATTCCGTATCTCAGATAAATTGTTCTCATCTTTGTACTTTGGTATGAGGATGTGAATAGTGTATCAAACATTTTAACTTTGTCTATGTTGATAACGTATTATTAACTTCGATACCTACAGTTCGATATCTCACCATAATTTCAGGTAGATTCTACTCACCTCCACTTAAAGCCGAATCCAAAAAGCGAAAAGAAAGTACGTGGTTTGAACCACAATATAGTTTAGAGTTTTCAATTTTTACTACACGAATATCCGGCTACCGTGAAATGAGTTCTCTAAAGTTGCAAGCTGACTGAAGAACTCTACATTTTTTTCAGGTTAAGCTAACCTTTACAGCAAAATGTATGTAACAGTGACCGAATTTTATCGTACCATACGACCCACGTAAATGGATCATCATCGGCTTGTGTTAGTCTACTGTTGGCTTTCCCTAAGGAGTTTTTGCTCAAAATCGTCACACCGGGCTTGCGGGTTGGGGATCACAGAACACAGTTTCTCACACCGCTTGTCTGCTGCCCGTAAGCGGTCAAAACATGTAACCCTGCCTAGGCAGACCGCGCAATACCGCAATCAGATAGTCCCTATGGCAATAATGACAATAATTTGTTTGACAAACAATAGATTAGACGTCGGTAGATTCCGATTTAATTTCTATACAAGAATGAATAGCTTAGATATTTTGTCACTTTAAATATATAAGAGATACAATTTTTAGAATTTTTTACACGTAGTCATTTTATATTAATGCAAAAAAATCTGGAACAAGTTTTCTTGGCGGTGAATGAAATCGTTTCGTTAAAATTTCAAATTTCCATCCTCAGTTAATTTGAACTTTCATTACGGATTCATCTAGCCTTTACAACAGTCATAATCGACAAAGCTCATTAGTGACCCAAATTGTAACATTATGTATTAACTTGCTCGGGTATACGACTACGGTAACAATTTTCCTAAGTCCGACTCTTATGCGAGTTAATTTTTGAAAAGTACGATTTTCCTGTTACATTCCCGTTTTTATAAATGACGGTTACATAAGACAGTTAAGTATTTAAATTACAAATATTAGACATTTTATGTGAATTCGGTATAAACGTAAACGTGTCATCACGCCTATAATCCCCGAAAAGGTAGGCAGAGGAATGTACAAGCCCTCTTTTCACCAGTTACGTTTACATCCCAATATGCAATAGGCAGTGAGTCTATTGCCATACTTCGGACACAAAAATAAATTCGGTATACTGTCCAATAAAATTGGACGTCTTTTATTTTTATGCCTTTACATGTTCATGTTATGTTTACGATATTTGCACTCCGTGGACAACAGTGTCCCGGGCAAAACTTTCCGCCCGCCGTTTCTTCCAGTACATTACTGCTTAACAGATCTTTGTTGGTCCACCTTAATTTAATCATTAGTAAGAAAATGTAATCGTCTGGTGTTTTTGCAACATACAGACATTTGTATAGAGATA
This sequence comes from Apyrrothrix (Melanopyge) sp. n. Burns01, assembly GCA_018237605.1. NCBI lineage: Eukaryota > Metazoa > Arthropoda > Insecta > Lepidoptera > Hesperiidae > Apyrrothrix > Apyrrothrix (Melanopyge) sp. n. Burns01. The sequence goes on from DVPD01000750.1 coordinate 8,109, forward strand.
TATTCGTATTAAGAAAGCAAACGGTGTATAAAATATCGTTAATAATATACTAATATATAAAAAGTGATTTGTAATTCGAATGAAATAGCATTTCTTTTTATTTCCTGAGGGAATGTACATGTAAAAAACGTGTTCTATGTGTGTTAGCTGGAAGTTTTTATATTATGAAAATGATTCATCTCTCATACATTTTTGTGATATAATTAGCAGTAATACTAGGGTATGAGCAAACTGTGAAGCATTATATCGTTCAGTGCACGCCGTTTCCTTTCTCAGTTAATAGCTCGTTATTACGTCGATGTGCCCTTTGTGGCGTTAAAATGATACTGTAGAGTAGACGGTCATTAGCGAAGCTATCATATTCTTGCTTTGACCGACGACAAGGACTTAATGGTCAGTTAGGAAGTCTGTTAGTAAATATAATAACCAAAAGGTTCCTCTAATAAAAAAAATGTTGTAGAAATAATGAATGAGCAAGTACTCGTAGTTTAGTAGCCAGAGATTAGAGGGGAGACTCATGTCCAACAGTGAGACGGTAACGAGATGATGACAATATTGAACCGTTTTATAGTTTGTTACAAACAAATAAATTATAAAGGAGTCACATTTAAGGGCCTTTTTTGAACCCTTTAATTTTTCTTTTTAATAAATTTGAGAAATGGATAAATATCAAAATTGTCATTTAAATTGATAAATATCAAAATTGGCGTTAATCAAAACATTTCTTTTGTCATCATCAGCTATATCACCAAACCAATTTACAATGTCCCCGTTGGATCCGTGTTTCCTCTAAAAATAATGAGGGTTTGTGTTACAGTTCATCAGGCTGACCAAGTGTGGTTTTGACATCACACGATAAAACTATTTCTTTAAAGTGGGAAAAAATGTTTCAACACTCAAAATGGCAGTCATGTCGCTCCCCAGCAATGCTTTTATAAAGCTAAAGATAAATACAATAAAGCAAACAAATCACAAATACGTGTAAACAAAAAACATTATTACACTTCTGTTATAAAAACTAAGTCTTTGAGCGTTGTTCTTAAGGAACATTTATAGCACTACACTCCTATTATTATAATTTATTTGTTGCGGCTCACAAACACGCCGCTAGTTGTCTGACCTTGTGTAACCAACATAACAATTGTGTTTTTTTGCTTGTTTCGCCATTTTTCTGCACACTTGCGTCCCAAATGTAGTATTATCAACTTCGTTGTAGTTTTTACAAGCCATTCGGTCTCCTTACTCACTTGAAATTGGTATGGCTTGGGCTTAATGTTCTTGTTTGTTTTCCCTTAAACAGAGACGTGAATGCAAGCGCGTTTGCTTAACAACAGTATCTCATGTTTACAGAAGATCTGCAAAATATCCTCCTTTATTTCATTTAAACTATGTGTAACATTACTATGGCAAATTGCGGATCCCGCGGGCAATGTTTTACAATTCGTCATAAAAAATGTGTACCAATTTCCGGTAAGAATTGTATAACATATTTCATGTTTTAATAAAACTACGTTCTGTAAACAATGTACATATATGCAGGGTACAAGCCCCAGCAATGTTGAAATTACATCGTTCGTTGTTTTTTATAGAATTAAATTACATCGACTGCTTCTTTGGTCAAGTGATTGCACCATTTGGTCGGCTACTACTGGGTTTTTCTAAATTGAAATTCCTAGTAAACTCATTCATAGTAGCTGGTAAACGTAACTAGTGAACCATGGGAGTGTACTACACTCTTCTGCCTATCACTTCTTTGAGACATAGGCGCTATGTTACGTGTTATGTTACGTTAAGCTACGTCTTGTTGGGCTTTTGTAGAATCCACTACCAGTTTTAAACATCGGAAATATGAAATTAAAGTTAAAAGCTGACCTACTTCTACTGCCATCCTTCTCTTCCTACACGCGCGCCTGTTTCAGAGACTTCTGACTCCCCGCGCAGCCAGTATCTGACCTATTTGATCACAATATTATTACAATTACGAAACGCACGAAATACGAAACAGCTACCCGAGAAATGAGGCATTAAAATTCGATGCGTACCCTTGCACGTATATCTGATAATTGCTTCGAATATTTAATGTCAATTAAATAATTTAACATCGCAATCGATATCGATTGTATAGACCACTATAGACGAAGCTGATTATTACGTGCTCGTGTCACGTGTTGTGCGAACTGATTGACAGTAATATTTAGGTGTTGCTCGATAAATCAGACTGGAAGATGTGTATCTTAGTAAATTGGTAAACAGAAAACTAATTACATAGTAATAGTTATTTGGTCCTTTTCAGAACAGCAAGTAATTAATCTATACTTCTATACTAATATTATAAAGAGGAAAGGTTTGATTTTTTGTTTGTTTGTTTGATATGAATAGGCTCCG
>DVPD01000751.1:0-10491 GCA_018237605.1 Apyrrothrix (Melanopyge) sp. n. Burns01
ATAATACATATAGCACAACGTCTGAGAGTTACTTCGGTCAGAAATAAAATCTGAGTTACCCTTTAATCGGGTCTAAAGAAGTTTTACTTCAAATCTTACTTACGCAGCATTATGTTATACAAACAGAAGTTCGCAAAGGACATACATTAAATTGACATAAAATATACATTAAGAGACAAATACTATTTTCCCTAAGTAAAGTGGGAGTGTATAACAAACAATATAGATAAAAAAGAATGAGCATTCCGTCGAAAACGAAAACGAACGAAACGACGGATGTATGTCGTGTAAGAAATTCTGGAAGTATTTATGTGAAGTCCAAATGTAATACGGGTACAAACATACATTTTGAGATGTTCGTTTATTTAAGCGCTCCTTAGTAATATGAACATAATAAACATCAGCATTCTCCAGGACAGATAAGAGTAACGAGTGTAGAAATGCATTAGTTATGTTATTGCGAAAAAAATATAATTGTAAAAGAAATTTTCAAGATTTTCAAGATTAATTTCAATTCTTTAATTGAATTAATTTCAATTAATTCCCTCACTTTTTTAGACAGATTATTTACATTGAAACTGTGCCGTGTGCACATAATAGTATTGCGATGTATCCATATTTGGGAGCAAAAATGATATATGTTCGTTTAATTGTATGAATTATTACCAGGCAGTCATTCTACGGCATTCGCAATAAACACACGTAAACTTGGATTTGTGGTTTGTTCTTTCACCTTATAACTTCCAAAGTAAAAACTTCAAAGATTACCCAAAGCACGGTCAAATATAATATATCCACTAATACAAACTGAGCTTCAGACGAGATTTTTTTAGTTTTTTAATACAGTTGAAATTTCATAAAAATCTCGACTACCTCGTTGGTCGTGTTGGTTGCAAGTGCGACTACCGATTGAAAGGTCCTGGATTCATATCCCGGGTCGAGTAATATCGGATTTTTCAAACTTAGATTTTTTAGTAGAAATTTCTAGTGGTGGTACAGTCTGGAATTGTACCCGATGTAAGTCAATAGACTCACCACCTATTCTATGATAAGACGTAAAAGTAACACGTGAAACATGAGAGTTTTCTACACTCCGCCTACCTCTTTAGAGATTATAGGCGTGATGCTACGTTTTAATAAAAGTTTTATTAAAATGTAACTCATGAGAACTTATTCAGTGCATAATTTTATTTCAAACATAAACAGCCTTACGTACCGACAGTCTGCTCCTCAGACAACAAATTGTTAATTTATGAACGGCCTGTTGTTTAATGTACTGTTACTGTTCACCCTATTTTATAGGAAAATATAAATGCGCGCAACACATTCCATAGACTAAGCAACCATAGACTGTTGTACCATAATGTTGAACTGTATAGACTTAGAGATACGTAGATAGTTTTATCGCGGGAAAAAATTGAGGGTAGTTAGTGATTTTTTAATATTTATATCTTTTGGGGTTATTTCAAACTATTCAGATTTTCTGTAAGCAATATCACGCTATGTAATTATTACAAAAATGACCAGCTGTTGAACAAACCCATGAATTAATCGTGTATTAAAAAAAGTAGTTTATTAGTAAGAATAGTGTGGCCATCTTCTTTTTTTTAATTGATGCTTGTAGGTATGCTTACATTTCAAAGTTCAATTTTTGTACAAATTAACAAATGTTATATTATGAATTAAGTTATTACATGGGCCTTGTAACTGATGAAAAGTGGGATTACTACGTTCCTCTGCCTTCCGATTCGGGGAAATACCAGCGTGATGTTATGTTGTGATTTGTCTTACAACTTCCATATCATTTCATCATTGTTCCGCGACAACTAATGGCGCAACTATAATAACCCCTATGTCCCAATGTGGAATAGGTGGTGAGTCTATAGACATACACCGGGCACATGAGAGGGTTAAGGCCATAGTCTACCACGCTGGCCAAGTGTGGGTTGGCAGACTTCACACACCTTAGAAAACATTTTTTTTTAAATTCTAAGGTGTGCAGGTTTCCTCACGATGTTTTCCTTCACCGTTATAGCAAGTGATACGTGAACTTAAAACGCACATTTTTTTTAAAGAGGTGCGCGCCATGTATTTGAACCCGGCCTCCCGGAGTGAAAGGCTGAATTTCATACCACTGGGCTATCACTGCAGTTAAAATCCTATTTAAATAAAAATATGTATTCCAAAGACACATGCAAACGTACTTTAGTTTACTCAGACAATGACGTCATTGTTTACGATACGGTTACTGTGAAGCATAGCTGTCCACGCTCATGTAAGTATTAAAGATTATTTTGTAAACGTGTTAAAAATACAGATCAGCTAATTTTATGCAATTACCGATTCGTAACTTTGCCGCCAAAAAATTTTAAATATTCTACATCAAGTCATTTGCAATGTTGCCGCCCGCAAAAAAAAAGTTAAGAGAAAATTTATCCACATTATAAATTTCGGAATGCTGCAATAACTTTCGTATAGTTAAATATTTGACGCTGGCAATGTTAAACAACTTTCACTTTACATAACACCGCTCTTTATGTAAATTGTGGTACACATGTTAATCGTGTGTGATCTCGGGCTACGCCTTTTCACGTGTAGTATTTTGTTAAAATATGGTATAATTATTAAAAAATACTCATTACTTACAGTCTACGTCAAGCAATAAAATATAATTGCTTTCGGCTTATTAACAAGTGATTTTTCGACTTTCATGTTATACTAAACACGTTTGGGAACGAGATATTACACACACATTGCAAGTAGTAGAACATAAGCCATCTCTTGATGAAATTACGTACATATATTGAGAGAAGCAGTGACTAGGAATACTACATAGTATGTCTATAGTCTATGGCAGAATTGGTGTCCAGCTGTAAAGAGCTGTGAGCTGAAATGATGATAGCTGATAGTCAAAACTTATGATAAGTACTGCATTTTCTCTGTACGTCCTGTTCATCATAAAGTGACAATATCAACCTTCAATGCTTCGCATGCTATAAGCCATTTGAAAGTCAGTTATCTCTTCCCGGTGTCAATCAATAGAATAGTTCGATAGTCGGCCGCGGGTATTTTCACACGTTTCCCGTTAATGTTATTGTTATAACAATGTTTACACACAATTGTTATCCAGCCCTTCCCACGCCCGCGACAGCATTGAATAACAATAAAATTGTTTACGTTACATGTATAATCAACGCCGGTTTTAGTTAGAGGTGGTGAATGTATTTAGTGTCGGTAGGTAAATAGTAGATTATAAGATAAAGAGACGTGTTTACAACGAAATATTGCTATCAGACGTGGGATTTATTGAACTTCAACTCAGCAGGATTGACGTTCGAAACTTGACACGCAATTCTGACCATAATGAGCTACGTGCTTTTTATTGGTAAAATATCATTTGCTCTAACAGTGAAGGAACTAGTCGTGAGAAAATGTACTTACTAAGGGATGGGAAGCGGTCAATTTTTAATACGTCAGTTTGGCAGACAGTCGATGTCCATGTCAAACAGTCGAGCAATAAAAGGATTGATGTTTACGTATATGTATACATATGTATATATTATATGCACTTATTCGGATCTCGAAAGTAAAAAACTTGACTCCGGCTGCAGCTAATAAGTGTTTTCAAAACTGATTTGGTTTAATGAGTACGCAGATAAACCAGCAGAAGATACACGTTAGATCTGTAGGCGTATAGATGTTTGCCACTCGGTGCCCTCTGCCTAACCCGCAAGGGACCTATAAGAATATTTGCTAACGAAATTCGAAACCGTAAGCGGTATTCTCATCGATATTCTTCTAATCGATACATTGCACTGGCGGGACTTAGGGACGATACCTGTGGAGAAATCTCGGGTGTCGTCGCGGTCGCGCGTAGTGTCGCCGGGCGGCGGTCGCAGCGCACGTACCACGTAACGAGGGGGCGTGAGAGAACGCGAATTTCTCGACCGCCGCCGCGCATTCAATTATGTGTACAAATTCTCCGATAACTACACTTTATGTCAATAGCATTGGTTTCCAACCACTGGTTCTTAAAAGCAAATGAATGATCTTCCAACGCCTTTATTTAATTTTCAATTTTTAATTTGTTTCATTATCAATAACGTACATAGGCTTCAATATTTTTATATGTATTTTTTTTATTGACAGAGCAAATTTAACAAAAGTATAAAATAAGATAATCCTAAATCGTTGGGGATCCGTAGCAATTGGTGTCACACCAGAGAAAGGTTGAGAACTGCTGTTATACAAGATAATGTCCGATGTAATATACTCATTTATATTTCAATCGTTTTCCATTTATCGTCCAACTCAGTGACAATCTGTGACTTGTTGGTTTAGTGTCAGTGTCGTTCATGTAGTGTCGTTCAGCGCATGTAGGTTCCACTCTCGTCTAGGGCAAATATTTCTATGATAAACAAGAACATTCGATCTGTTTCGGTGTAAAATTATCCATAAAATTATTTATTTAAGAATTTGTACATATATTTTCATCCAATAATATTTACTTAATTAGGACTCGAACATCTGCCCCGTGTGGTACAAGATGTACAAGTGGCTTCCACATAAAAGGTAGACATATGCTGTCACAGATTAATATTTCTAACTATTCAAGACGAACAATCCTACGTTACATCATCTTTGTGTAACTCCAAAGGATTAGGCAGCGTACGCTAAGATAGCTCTCAGAGGCCTGATTTTTGACATGTAGCGTTATATTACGACCAATCTTACATAAAATCATTACAAATTGTAGCCTATATGTTAATCCGATGTATAACCTATATTACTGTAAAATTTCATCCAAATTCATCCAGTAGTTTTTTCCTGAATGAGTAATAACACACATCCATACTCACAAACTTTCGCATTTATAATATTAGTAAAATAATATATACCGCTAGAATAAGGCTAGAATAGGCCCTAATTGATTTGTTTAAATCAGCGGGGTATACATAACACAGTATCGATCTTGCGCAAGTGACGTAATAACCCAATGTGTGTAAATTGTAACTTCACAGTATATTGGTATAGTTCATACAACCGTGTGTCCTGCACGCGGGGCAGGCGGCGCACGGCGCCCGTCACTGTGCTGGCCGCCAGCGCGGCGGCATGTTTCGACAGCGTTGACTCCCGCGAAATGTACTCACTTGCAGCTACTGGGAAATGCACGTTGTAGAACCAATTGGATCACATGTTTTACGTTACTGTAACATTATAATGTGTTATACTTTTCATGTCCTATTGGATAAAAAATGTGACTAGTGTAAATCTGAACCAACTGTGTGCGAGGTTTAAACTTACAGTTCTTAGAAAATAAAAAAACTGAACAAATAAGCAAATTATAAGTATCATTATATTTTTTCAAAAAAGTGTCCATTTACATCCATACATCGCTGCGTCCGATGGAATCACGAGAAAAGCACTTTGCTAACTCCTCCTTAGACTATTCGACGGCGTTTTAAAACGCAGTCACTGCTTCCTCGGGGTCCATAAAACGTTTTCCTAGAAGTTAATCTTTTATTTTCGGGAATAAATAAAATTCACAGGGTGCAAGATCGGGGCTATACGGCGGGTGACCAAGTAATTCCACGTTTGTCATCGCCAAACAGTGGATCGTTAGCTTAGAGGTGTGCGATGATGCGTGGTCGTGGTGAAGGAGGATCCTATTGTGAGATCGTTTCTGCCGCACTTTTTTCAAAACAAGCGGCAAACAATTGTTAGTATACCACTCAGCAATAACAGTTTTTTTGACCCAAACAATTGTTTGATCCCTCTTCACTTTAGTTGGCAAATCCTCGGAAGGAAACACAGACTGTCTTTTTGTTTCCGGATAATAACAGTAAATAAATGCAGCTTTCTTCACCCGTATTTCAAACAGCATTCGAGTCACCTCCGTTAAATCTTGGAACCACTAAACCGCACCAATCGACACGACGGAGTTTTTGCGTCTTGGGCAAATTATGAGGTATCCACCGGGCACAAAATTTTCTGATCGCTAAATGTTCATGGAGGATTTTGTACACTTGACTCATACCGATGCCTAACCTTGTTCGAATCTGATGATAGGTCAGTCTTTTGTCAATCTCTTTCATACGCCGCACAACACTGACGTTCTCATCAGTCGTTACCGTAGAAGGCCGTCCTTCACGCAGATCATCGATGAGATTGGTGCGACCACGTTTAAACTCGTTAAACCAGTTATGAACAGTGGCACGAGATGTGGCTTTATCGTGAAGGGCCAATCGATGTCTATCGTAACTTTCTTGTTGAGTTAAGTGACACCGAGAGTCATAAAAAATCATTGCACGAGAATTTTTTCGCGTTAACTTCATGCTGACGTGACACAGGATATTTTCAATTGCCGCCAAATCGTAAAACAAATGACAAATGAATGAAGTGCATACTCAATAATATTGGTAAAGAATTCCTTTTTAAAAATTTCAACTTATTTTTTTATTAAACGCAACATCACGCCGGTAATTCCTGACGAGGTAAGCAGAGAAGTGTAGTACACTCCCACGTTTCACCAGCTACGTTTACGTCCCAATATGGAATAGATGGTGAAGCTATTGCCATATACCGGGCACAAACCAGACTCCGAGCCACTATTAGAAATTCTAATTTTAGAAAAACCCTGTAGTACCCGACCCGGGATTAGAACCCATCAGGTCTTGATGGGTAGTCGCGCTCGCCACCAACCGACCAACGAGGCAGTAAATTTATATTTTTATTATATTATTTATAAGCGGCCAGTTGTAAAGAACTTCCAGTGTCGCCCTCGTATGTTACGCGATAGTATTAAAGAGTGATTAATGTCGAAGAAGCACACCGGGTCTGTAAGGAAAGAGGTAGAGACATTTAGCATTCGGTACGCGTGAAAGCTGGCGTCATGATACAATAATAATAATTTCCCGAAAAACCAAAACGCTTATATGTAATATGTGTATAAATGTTCACTGGTTATTAAATAATTACCCAAAAATACTATAATGGATACCATATATATAATATTGACATAATGTAACTATTGCGTTGGACCATGCAAACGAACATTAGGGAGGTTCCAACAAAATAATTATTATGATAAGGGTAAGGTTTTTGGGTTCGAAAGCTCCTTGTTTCTCCTTCAAACCTCCTCTATTGCAATTTTTTATATATTGAACTATTTTTAGTGGACACTTTGCTAATTTTAGTGTTTATCTTTACTTTTTTTAGGTACATAATAAAAAAGCAATTGTATATTCCCAAATAAAAAAATAACTTATGTCTTAACTTGAGGTATGTGCGCATCTCGGTATCCGCTGTAAAATCCTGTTAGTACATAAAGATAAATATACAGTCTTGGAACACCTTCACTAACGACCATCAGATCTGGTCTCAGCCGTGCCCAGGCAGGCCGCGCCATGATGTATTTTCCAACGCCGAGTTTACTCCGCTCTTACGACACCCTGATATCCGGCATGGGGTCGGGGGTTATTCCTTTACTCTCCGATAGAAAAAAGATAGCTTATAAACTACATACATAAATTTAACACATACTAGTACGGAATATCCAATCTTTTCCATTACCTCTTGGAGGACAGGTCCAAAGTACTCTTTAAGTCTACTCCTGCACATCTCACATACATGCATGGAGTTAAGCATTTTCGCGCACTACATAATATGTATTTATACAGCATGACACATTGCCTATGTGAAATAAGTTTTTTCATAAATGCACCAAAAATATTTAGTGTGTAGAGGAGTGCACTATACTTCCACATTTATCAAGTTATGTTATACGTCCCACCATGGAATAGCGGGTAAGCCTATTGCCATAGGCCGGGCACACATCCAGGTTCCGACCTACCTCTGTAAATTACAAGATACAAAAACTTAATATTACACGACCAGAGGATCAAACCCAGAACCTTTCTAACTAACGAGGCAGGATTATATTAAAGATACTGCATTATATTATTATTAGTAAAAACCAATATCACTATTTCTATAATTCTAGAAGATTCCGTAATACCCAAGAGAATTTCAGATAGTACTGTCAAGCTTCGCATAATGTATTCATACAGAGCAGTTGATAATTCTGCGCGCACTACAGGGAGTCCACGCACAAGGAAGGCGTGTCGGTTTCAAATTGTCCATGCCCCAGGGCGTTGGTCAGTCGATGAGTACCGTTACGTAGAACGTACGATGTGGTGTGGTCGCTGAGTAGGAATGTACGGAACAATTTATTGAAATGGTGAAATAAATAAGACGGTAATCAATTGCTTTGAATTACAGAAATAAATAAAAGAATCTTTATTTTAGGTAGTGCAACTTCATATTTTGGCCTCTAGTCCTGGAACACGGTAGCTAGCTCAAACTTCAACTAGAACAGTAAAGTTCGATTTGTGGAAGCCATATCGTCAGTGGCTCATTAGAACATCAGTATCATGCTTCGTGGTATTTATACATTATGTTCCTACATAATGTTCCTATGTACTCCTGCAAAATAGAAGGAAATTCTAATAACGTATTAAACGGTTTTAAATTAGCTTGACTTTAGTGAGTCAAATCTTGTAATTGAAATTGGATTTAATCGCGTGACCTAAAATTTGGTGTACACTTTTAGCTCTGGTGGCAATAAATACACTTATGCGGATTCAGCATTATTGTAAATTCCAGATGATCGCCACCACTCAATGGCGAATTACATTTTTCAACCCCCTCAATATAGATATGCAATGAAAGGCCGTCACTAATAGAATAAAAGTACACCATGGCAAAATTTCCACCACGCCGCCAAAAAACAACAGATTACATATTTTTTACAAAACGTAAACTTATGTTCACGCATGTAATCCCCGAAGTGGTAGGCAGAGGACTGTTGTCCACATTTTTTGTAACTTCCTTCACTGCGGGTATCAAATGAGTGATAGACTAATAGAATACAGCACTCCATGAAACAAATCCAAATCCAAAATGGCCTGGAAAACAATATTCGGCTCATAGTTTAGACAGTTTGAAAATTATAATAGGTAAAGAATGTTTTTAACTACAATGGGCGCTGCCTCCAAAGCCTATACGCGTCTGTGGATAATAGACATTCGACGCGCTCCATAATTTCATTGTAATGTGACCAATTTCCTAGACTGATGAGGAGAGTGGTGTAATGACTGGTACCTTTTAGCTGCCTATTAATTATTCGCTTTTAGTATATTATCTGCATAATTGTTATGTTTTATAGCCTAGTGGTATGAACTTTAGCCTCTCACTCCGGGAGGCTGGGTTAAAATCCAAGGCGCGCCTTTTTAAAAAAATGTGCGTTTTAAGTTTAAATATCACTTGCTTAAACGGTGAAGGAAAACATCGTGAGGAAACCTGCACACCTTAGAATTAAAAAAAAAAATGTTTTCTAAGCTGTGTGAAGTCTGCCAACCCGCACTTGGCCAGCGCGGTAGTCTATGGCCTGACCATCTCATGTGCTCGCTGTATGGCAATAGACTCACCATCTATTCCATATTGGGACGTAAACGTAACCAATGAATCGTGGGAGTGTACTATACACTCCTCTGCCTGCCTCTTCGGGGATTACAGGCGTGATGTTACGTAATGATATAAACGAAATTTGCTGTAAAATTTAATAAAAAATGTTAATGTGTATCAATTTGTTGGAATATTATATTGTGACGCCAAGCCCCTTGCGGGGTAGGCAGAAAGCAACGCGTGCCAAATATTTCTATCCTTACAGACCTGACGTGGAATTATTATATTATTTTTTTTTATTAAAAATTTCCACTATATTAATCGTTTAAATTTACTCACTTTGGTATTACATTCACACGTTACAGATGTTAACGTTACAACAGTTACATAAAATACCAGTTAACGTTTATTCAATTTTATTAATTCAATAAGTACATTAATACATTAAAATCGAACTCAAGGACATAATTTAAAATGAACATGGTACAGTAATAATTAAGATAAATAATAAATATAAATTTATTTTGTGCAATACATCCAATGTATGGTTTGCACAACTCGCAAAGTAGGTACTTTCATGTTACCAAGGATTAAACCACTCGTTTTCAGATTCGTTAAGCACGATCCAAACAGAATCATTAGAATGAGAATGCATTAAATTATAAATGGTCATAAATTTTATATTCCGTCATTATTATTCGAATATTCGCAACCAACTAAATCTTTTTATGCCACTGTTCAATTTTCGCGGACATTAACATATTATACCAATTTGTAAATGTCGATTAGATTATCATCTTTTTGATATATAATACATACAATTTTATCTGCATAAGTCTCTTAAGTGATTTTTGTAATCCTTGCCCAATTTTCTAGCTTTTCGTCAAAATACGCTGCCTACAAAAAGCGGCCTGGAAGAGAGCGCTCTATTTAGCTATTTTACTCACCAGACTGCCTACAACGTATTTTCTAATGTCTTTAAAACTTAATGTAAGTTATGGCTGCCTATAATTGGAAAAGCATCTG
>DVPD01000752.1:0-10490 GCA_018237605.1 Apyrrothrix (Melanopyge) sp. n. Burns01
ATATTAGGCTGAACAAAAACATGGTTTATTTTGGAAGTCACCAAAATTTCACATTTCACCGGACACAAAGCCAGACTCCGAGCCACTACTAGAAATTCTAACTTTTGAAAATCCAATGATACTCGACCCGGGATTTGTACCCAGGAACTCTCGATCGGCAGTCGCGCATGCAACCGACACGACCAACGAGGCAGTCAGGGATTTTGGGACTTTACGGATTTTGAGCTTAATGATATTTAAATCATTTTGTGGTTATATTATTTCGTGTATGTTTTAAATGTAAGGATATATATTTGACATACGGTGCTCTCTGCCTACCCCGGAAGGGAACAGGCGTGAAGATAGGTATGTATGTATGTATTTATGTATATTATAACGTACTATGCGGCAGTATAGCACTAATTGTGTGTAATAAAATACTGTCCCACTTTCATTCCGATTAATAGGTATCTGTGAATTAGTTTGCGTAGCTCGATAATAACTTTCTAGAAATACCCTTATAGCAACTGCAATTACATGAACGTATATATCCACTATAATAATGAGTCATGCAGTTTTTATAAGGATTGTCACAGACGGAGTTATAACATAAATCATAGCAAGGCATATTACAATATATTTCAATACTTTTTCTGTACAATTACTCGAGTGACTGAACACGTGGCTATAATATTTATTTCATAGTTACGTCATCAACATATTTGGTGGATAGATATAGTCAGATATATCTCGGTATTGCAAGATATGTTATTGCTGCAAATAATGCCGCACAGTATATTGATGCAATTCATAGCTCCGACTGTGACGATATTAAAGGACTCCATTTCATTTACTATCTTTTTAGTGAGAACTGTATATTTATCTCTACGGCCATATCTCGAGCAAGCGTAGATAATATTTATTTTATTCAGGTCCACCAATGCGTCGTATACATGTTCTATACAATACCTTTGCATACATTTTAATACTGTTTTTCGGAAGCCCGCAATTATAGATGCGCACAACATGCACTGCCGTCAAATTAGAAATATGAAATTATGAAAAAAATTATTTAAATTGTACTTGAAATTTAAATTTCTAATACATTTACAATACAATACATTTGACTATTATAGATACCATTACATTACATTTATAATTACAATTACTTTATATTTATAAATTTAATATTTACAAACATTTAACATTTACAAATACAAATTCTTATCAATATCAAACTTACTTATTAATATTGTTTAGTTTGTTTTTTGTAAATACTTATTTAGATGCTACGTAAAGGCGGTCTTTAACAAATACTCGTCTGAATATAAATATTTAGTCATAAAACGCAATTTTTTTGTATAGAGATGAGACTTTACCAAGTTCCAAATATGCCTGTTTTTGCTACTAAAATGAGTAAGGTCATGCCCACAAAAATGCATTTGCTCTGTACATACCACATAAGATACTAATAATAGTTGGTGTGTGTTTTTAAACCGAAAATTTGCAACCAGTGTGTCCTAGTCGTTATGACATAATATATGAGTCGAAACGTAGACACTCATAGTGCGCCTACTCCATCAATTAAAAGTCACTCAGCGAGCGATGCTCGAAGTCTCTCTGAAGGGTAGGATCACAAATGATACTATCCGACAGAGAACCAGAGTCATCGACATAGCTCAAAGGATTAGCTCGTTGAAGTGGCAATGAGCTTAATGAGATGCTTAATGCAATATCTGCCGATGAGCTTAACACCGGTGAACTAGGCGAGTTCTGGAGTGGAGACCGCGGCTTGGCAAACTGGATTCGGCAAGCCTATGTCCAGCAGTGGACTATGATAGGCTGATGATGATGATGATGTGTCTGAAAGGTGTCTAAGTTTAAAGCATCTTTCACAGTCGGACAATAATTAGGACAGAGAGAAAGATACTATAAATCACATATAAAAATATTTGTTATTAATGCTATTAAACGCGAAGTCGCGGGTAATCTCTAGTAATATTATATATAATATCCAACAAGTGTCCAAAACAATTTGGCATCGAATACAATTTCATTTACCAAACCATTTTTGGAAGGAGAAGGAGGTGAATAAGGAACAGATTTAAAGTATTCATAACTAAGTTTCAATTATTTATTTTACTTTCCGCTGCTTTGCTTTAATTACACTTCAAAGGAACTATGGGTTTTGATTCACTCGGTCATTTTAAAGGGAAATGACGACTTTCAAATGCGAAAAGTATTGATGTGAGTGGGTAGTCTTGAAAGCTTAGAGCGATTCGTTTCAATTAAACGAGTATGAAAAGCCCTCGGTTGGTAACCGGGTCACAAAACTTTCTAGGTCTAGCTGAGTGTGTATTAAAATTTAATTCATTACTCTGCCGGCCGCCCGTACGGAGCTGGCAACTCTAACGTGTATCATACAAAACTTCTCGAAGCTCTTGAAGTAAATCAGTCATATATATGAGATGCGAATGTCGAAAATTAAGCTATTACTCGATGACATGTCGTAAAGCCATCAGCGCTGTTGGCAATGCGCCATGGCTCGTAGTGACAGAATCCCGTGAGTCAGCGATACGCGAGACCTGTGTGCGGCGGCGCGATCGATACGCTGCACCCTCCCGCCCCTCGCCACCTCACCCCCTGCACCTGCCCTAGCCACCGGCGGCTCGTCGTCCGCCTAACACGAGCAAAACCCACCAAAAAACCATCCACTGCCGCATAACCACAGGAGAACTAGAACCCTCATCAAAAGTCAATTCCGGTCAATAGTTCAAGGTTATATCGGTCGCCGAGTTCGTAGACCCAGAGTTAAGTAAGGAAACGTCTACCTCAAAATAGCGCTATTGAAGTGAAACGCGGACTGTTTACTTGTGTGCCTATCGTGGATTTTATTTTTAATTATTACGCGTAGTGGGCAAGGTCGTCGTTTATTTTTCCGTGCACAAATGTCGGATATCTTCCATTGCGAGCGCGTCTGTGCTCCGAGGTAGTTGACAACAAAGGAAGTTGCGCTAATCGCTCCGGACGGCGTGTAACGCCGAAGAACCCCACGATGGCTTCCAAGGTCCTTGTGCCAGCGGCACCCTTCGTCAAGCTACAAGTAAGACTTTTCTTCGTTCTCTTTACAAGCTTTGCGATCTAGGCTTCGTCAGCGTTAAATATTAATTTATTTGCTAATTTCATTCCTGTCAACGTGTTTCGTTTTGTATAATGAGAATACAAAATGCCTGAAACCGCTGCAATATATGCCTGTAATGTACAGTAATAAATATTACTCATATATTTCTTATTGTGTCGTACTTCATATGGTGCACGGAAAATATGTTTCAATTAACTTTATTACTTAGACTCCCTTATTTTTCGCATTCGTTAATGTTTATCACTGCAAAATGTTGCAGATATTTAATATATATTTACGTTGATTAATTTTATATTAAACAAGTTTTAAATAGACAAAACGTGTCGTATTTAGCCAAAAATGTACTAAGACATTAGTAATCGAACGTCGACGTAAATAAATAATAGTAAATAGTAAGCATAGTAAACAAAATGGATTATTAGAAGCAATTGGCACAAAAAATTGACGGTCAATGACACGAACATTCTGTATAATTCGGTTGGGGTTTTCCCCATCCTTGAATTACAGTCGATGTCAGGAACGAGGAAATACACTTGTGCTTCGTGTCTAGGAAGTAGAGAGGAATAATTTATTCCAGAACACAGATACGTAGATAGATGCTAGTGTTTCGTCTGTGAAGAACAAAGGCATCCTAGTTGTTCGGTGAGTCAGAGTTTGCTTAATAGTACGAGAAATTTACGCAACTGTACACGTATTACACTAGCATTCGTGTTTGAATCTTGTTTGTTTGCTGACGTGCGACTTCACCATTCGCGCTTACTTCCAGTTAAATTAGTCTAGCATAGTTTAGCTTATAAAGCAATTACCGTAAAATAATGTAAATAGTTAAAGGTCGTTACAAATGAAACTTTTAGAAAGTGTTGCTTTCATTGGCATTACCGCTATATGCAGATAGACGCGGTACATAGAAACAAAAAGCCAAAGGAAAACAAATTAAGGCACTCTTGTTAAACGTATAATTATACGTTTAAAGCCTTTAATAAAATTTACGGGTCCCATTTTGAACTGGTTTATGGCATTGAAAGCCATGGTTTCACAGTTGAATAGTTCGCTCCTTTAAGTGACTAAAACTTAAAATCATATAATTCTCCAACTCGATACGTTAAAATTGCTTTATGTTCATTCCGAAATAGCATAAAACATGTCATTTATAATGTTACATCTGCCGGCCACCTGGCTTCGAGCTGCCGATGCCATTGAATTTCGACCTCGTCACGATTTCCCCAAACATGACTAACATTACTGAAACAGTCATAGTGTGCAACACGACATGTGTGAAATTGACGTCCTTCATTTTAAAATGTTGAAAGTAAAAAGTAGGTGTTACTTAAGAATTAACTTCAGGAAAAGAAAGGAAAGTAAATAAATAAAAAAGAGGTAAAAAGAAAAAAAAAACAAAGAGTTTTTCAATTACTAAATTAAGAAAAAGATCAGAGTTTTATTTTATTAATATACATATTAAGAAAAGAAATCAAAGAAAATTCTTAAATTATTTACATTTTAAGAAAAAAATCAAAGATAAATATAATGGCCTTGTATCTACTAGTGAGTGGTGGGTTAAGCTCAAGATCTAGTTATGGGGGTTGAAGATATGAGGGTGGAGAGAGAGTGGGGCAGGTCCTGGTACATTTGTTCAAGAAATATGTAATGTTCGATACAATTTAAGTAATAATACGTACGTAACATCACGCCTGTAATCCCTGAAGATGTAGGCAGAGGAGTGTAGTACATTCCCACGTTTCATTAGTTACGTTTACGTCCCAATATGGAATAGATGGTGAGTCTTTTGCCAAACACCAGGCACAAATTCAGACTTGAGCCACTACTAGAATTCTAATTTGAGTAAAATCTAATAGTACTCGACTCCCGATCGGGAGGTCCTGGGTTTAAATCCCGGGATTTAAACAAAGGAGCTCTCGATCGGGAGTCGCGCTTGCAACCAACACGACCAACGACGCAGTCAATTTAAGTAATAATAACGCGTTATAAAATAACTAAATCCAGGAAAAATAAACTTCTCAAATTACACAAATCCCTAAATTAAGCCATGCCACTCGCACTTTTATAACAATTAATGCAAGTTAACTTTAATGGAATATTTAATTATAAAACCGTATTCAAACCAACAGAAACACCCAAATCATCACACGTTCCAGGTGAAGAAACCGTCGCCGGAAGCGAACACTGGTGGTTTCATCATCGGTAGTGGTGACGCGTCGGCAAGAGTGGCCCACTTGGAACACAGCGTGCGCTTCCTGCAGGAACAGCATCGGCTGATGCTTAACGGTCTCCATGCGGAGATCGAGGCATTGAGAGAACGGAACAGAGGTAACTATTATATATATTTATTATAGTTATGTCATCACGCCAGGTCCCTTACAGGGTGAGCAGAGAGCACCAAGTGCTAAATATCGCTATCCTTACAGATCTGTTGTGCATCTTCTATATTCATCACTCTCTTCATACATACACGCCGGTTTCGGATAACTCTTACACCCCCATCAGTCAGTAGTTAACGGTCAGGTATTTGGTCAAGATAGGTGAGCGTTGGTCTGCCTCGACACATGCATCCATCAAGATTCACATTTTGTATATTGTTTTCATACTTTTCATAGTTTCCTGAGCATAATTACTATAAGCAAAAAGTCAAAATAATGTAAAAGAATTACATCTCTATATTTGAAGGTTGGGTGTTGGAAGATGCATTGATTGCATGGATCAGCATTAAAAGAGTTTCAGTCTGAAACTCGTTTACTTGGGTTTCTAGAAGCGGTACTTTGAATAGAATTTGAATCTAGAAGCGAATCTTTGGGCTTGACTTGATGGTTGTCCTGTAAAAGCAGGACAATAAATTGCGTACCTATTTACATCCCAAGTAGTTTAATGTTTGTCTTTGTCTTCTGTTCGTTAATCTCACTCCAACTCTCTCCTTTTAATGGATAATAGAGACTATAAATGTCGTGATTTATTAAGTCTTTTCTAATTTACAGATTTGCAATTCCAACTTATTTTCAACAAAGAAGCCACACCAAAGCCGAGCAGCACTGAAGCTGCGTCGACCAGTACAACTGAAGAACCGACAGAAAACGTCGAGGTTACACAATATTCTGCCCTAGGCGTCATTTGTAGTTTCTATTATTGGAGAAAGGATATTCAGGATAATATTTGGGTGTACCAAATTCTGCATTTTGCTCCTTTCGGATTTGACTTACCTTTCCATCGAAATAGGAGCATAAATCTGATTATGAACGTAATATGTACTTTGGTCTTTTTGTGTGTTTGATGAATCTAGTTTTACACGCAGGAGGCGAATCTCCGCCGTGAAGTGAGCAAACTTGAGAAGGAGGCCGCGATAGCGCGCGGGGAGGCGCGGGTGGCGGAGGCGAGGGCGCTTCAGCTGCAGAGAATAATTGAGGCACAAACGGAGTATGTATAAATATTCATAGTAAGCATAAATATTCATAATATTTTATCTGCTCTGAATCAGACTATGGCCTGAAACCTTCTCATCCTGAGAGGCGACCTAAGTCGAACAGTTGAGCAATAAAACGGTTGGGTTGGTTATTCTGCATGATGTCGATCAGTTCACACACTATCTCACATTACTGGAATTTTGCTGTTCATCGTGAAAATCTTTAATTGTCATGATCAAAGTGATGTCGCTTTAAAAAAATGTCTGTGAACTTGGTACATGATGATACAAATTAATTGTTCTATAACTAGATGATCCGTGTTCTCTCGATTTCTTAGTTTTCACTTGAGGTAATCATCTGTAATCAGAAAATACATAAATTTAATTTTTTATTTTGATATGATCTTACTGCCAGTTCTTCCTTGTTGTAAGACATTGACAAGGAAGTAACGTTGGTTTTCTATATTTTGTTCGTCAATCAGGACAATTCAAGAAGTCTCAATCGGCGAATCCGCTACTACACTGTTCGGGGTCTGATTCATGTTTAAAAAGCGTTCAGCTTTCTTCGACGAGCTAAACATGTACACGAATGGTGGTTTGCAGAAAAATCCGCGAGCTAGAGATCCGCTGCGTGAGCGAGGTGAAAGCGAGCGAGCCAGCGGGCGACGCGGAGACGCGCGCGGAGCTGCGCGCGCGGCTTGCAGACGCCGAGCGGCTCGTGCGGCGGCTGCGCGGCGACGCGGAGCGCCAGCGGAGAGAGGTATTCGCGGCCGCCGGCGGCGTCACCAACCTACTGTTCGACGGGGTCGTCGCGCGGCACGCACACGTACGTTCGTACCGGACGCGGCGCCCGACAGATACCGATCCCTTACGCATTGCTGTCTCCACGCTCTGTTATATGTTATTGCACCGTACTTTATAAAGTACCTTACGAATCATGTTCCTTACGAGTCACCTTAAGTTCATATATCTGAATATTATTGTGTTACGGAATAATATATAAATTTACAAGTCAAGAATAGTTATACCAATAGTGCTTTGTGATGTAACTTAATATAATGTCGAAATGGCGCCCCTAATCGTTCTCTCATCCGATCATTACACGCACATCTGCATGTCACTCACCCACCAAATTTTGTATTTAATCTACCCTAACAACTGTTTTCCTTATTGTTGTCTACATCACTACATAATTCTGCTAAATCCAGTTCAATCGCTACTTACACCAGTGCTGCTAAATAACTAATCGTAGGTACTTAGAGGTTGAAACAAATTAAGCAATTTAATCTTTTCACATTGTGTACATTAAATATTCGAAAACACATTAAACATGGCAATTTAAACTCTTACACAGTTGCCATAAAATAATTTTAAAAATTCAATGGTTGAAATGATATATTAATATTATTTATTTAATTAAAACAGTAAAAAAACACATACTTTCACTAATAGCATAACATCAAAACAACATTCAATATAACTATAATTATTTAGTGACCATCAGAGGTCACCACATTATGTACGAATTACATTATATACCACACCGCGAAGTCGATTGATCTGAGCGGGCGCCGCTGTATGAGTACAATTGCATGATATATGTCCAATATATTCTATATTCTTATTGCTCACTTGTAACGCGCTACGCTTGCCACAACATACCGCATTGCTTCGTCTTTTGACGTTATCTAACATAATATTAGGAACCTACCTACTTAAATCTGAAATATGGTATTAGATAGTAAAAAGGAAATGTTTTTTAAATAACAAAAATGCTACTTGATATTGTCTCATTTTTTAATGGTAAAAAGTCCGAAAAACGCAACACTATCTCACACGTAGACGGAGTCAATAGAATCACAAAATATATTTGCTTGACCAGGTGTGAAAATGAAAAATATTTGGATATTTCTTTCGAATAAGTATTTAATGACAATGTCTACATTTATAGTAGCTTTAATTATAAACAGTTGCAGTGCATGAAAAACTCTCTACATGCAAGTTTACGGACCACTGGACTCGACAGCTATGGCTATCAGAATCATTATGCCTTCCCGCCAGTGCACACGCCCGAGTTCTGGCGCGAGCCACTTCGGGAGTAAGTAACTCACAAAGAAAACTTTAATTATATAACTTAATATCAAATTTAATATAATAGGACGTAAACGTAACTGGTGAAACGTGGGAGTGGACTACACTGCTGTGCCTACCTTTTCGTGGATTACAAGCGTGATATTACGTTTTTTTATATCAAATTTATTCATCTAAACTATGCTATCTCGTTATATTTGTTTGTCGTTTAAAAGTGTTGTAAATCTATTGTAACCATTATGTTAGTTTTAAGATAAAATACGAAAAGGAGATTAAATTATTGAGCGTATACGATAGTCTAAAGGTTAATTCGTTGAAAATGGTTGTCGAATTGTGTTATTTATATTTCATTTAAAATAGAACAATTAATAAATATGTAAATGAAGAAAATAACAGTTATTCAAGAAATCGGCGTTCACATGTTTCACTGGATAATTTTAATAGCCTCACTGATTTCCGTTTACCTAGTTACTGTAATAAGAGTACCTATATGTGTTTTTCAGAGAGTATAGCTTGGGACCAAGAGTCAGAAGCAATAGAAGGCCAATAACTCTGCCCGAATTGTCAGCAGTGGGCCAACCAATACACCGCTCCACCGTGTATGCTAATCGTGAGTGTTGAAACTTCCTCCTTACGTCTATTCTCCAATGCTGTGACTTGTGACGCCGTCGTCGTTTCGTCGTGATTTCGTGGGCTCTCCTCTCAACTTCACCCTGATGATCTTTCTGATATGCATGATATGCATATGATGATATGCATGGCTTCCGCTACGATATGTTGAGACAGGTGCGGATTTGGTTAGCTAGGATCATTGGGATTTTTCTTCTCGATCTTTTTGCTCTATTTTCCTGGTGACAGAAAGCTTTTTAAGATTATCAACGCTTTTGGGAAAGTTATCAAAAAAATTCAAATGACAGAAATACATAAAATAAGTTGGAGCGCGGCTTACATGTACTTATTTATTAGTGTTGGCTTCCAGATTGCTAATATCTACTTTCCTTTTTTTATCTATAATATTTATGAAGTTTTTGTTGTGGATATTATTCCGTGCACACATTTGGTTTTGTGTATAAATAAACATAAATAATAAGTGAAAGTTAAGGTGAATTTGCAAACGACCTGTCTTGGAAAACCTCAAGCCAACGAGGGCTTCAAGTGTTCCTGAGTTATTTTATCAGCAGCGGACTAAGACTTGATAATGACGGACATGATGATATAAAAAAAATAATGAATCTGTAATTAACTTTTCAGCTCATACACGGTCGCGAGGCTACGGCTACGAGAAACCTAAAAAGACACCAACTACTCCGAACGGAGAGGCAGCGAATGGCAAAAGCACAGAAGAACCGCCAGGTAAACTGCGAGACATACTTTATACGATGTGAAATGTTCAGCATATCCAGCGTAGGGATTATGGGCCAATACCCCTCGGAAAGGCCTATGTTCAGAAGTGGACTTAGACGGGCTGATGAAGATAATGATACGCACACAGAGGATACCACAAAAAATATTTATATATATTTATATATTCTTTATTAATCGATTATGTAGTATAAAAGACGGACTAATAGTAATAGCGTTCTCTGCCAGTGTCACTTTGGACTAAGCAGAGAAACGGCACGTTAAGAGCAACATAACAAAGTTCAAAAGGAAAATATTTAGTTAAAACAGAAGAAACATGCTACACATGTACGTACTAGGGTTGTTGCGGATGCAAAAATTTGCGGATCCGGAAAAAACATCCGCGGATGCAGATGGGGATGCGGATTATTAGAAATTCACATCCGCGGACGCGGATGTAATGCGGATGTGGATTTTCGGGATTTTAAAAGGATAATTATTTAAATTTTAAGTGCATAAATAACT
>DVPD01000753.1:0-10489 GCA_018237605.1 Apyrrothrix (Melanopyge) sp. n. Burns01
TGGTGAAACGTGGGAGTGTACTACACTCCTCTGCCTACCTCTTCGGGGATTACAGGCGTGATGTTACGATGTTACGTAAAAGATACTATTTCTGTTTTCAGAATGCCACTTTGGGATTTATTGAGATGAAATAGAAAATATGTCAGCCAACAAATGGTCGGCGTGCGGTGCAAGAGTCGGCGCAACAATGTCGGGCGGGCGAGGGCGGCGGCGCTAAACGCATTACCGGCTGTCAGACAGCCTCGCGCCGCCCTAATGCACTCGCAGCCGCCGCGCACCTACCGGCTGTCCCTCTATACGTACGCGTGGCAGTGAAAGTTCCTGGCTGCGTAGACTGACTGTACATTGGCCGTCACTTTATTGGTAGCCGTCCGAAGTGATTGTCGCTAACTGCTGTGTATCAGTGCTAGGGCGCTGTCAATGAAGTCGTCTGTAGTTGTTTGGTTGCTGCACGGTACTTTCGCCACTTGCTTTGTGTTGCTGCAGGACGGTTGCAGGACGACTGTAGTCCGATACAAATCGTTTGAATTTAAACGTACATATAAGGTTACCTTGCGTTGGTGTTGTAGTGATGTTGTTATGAGTTGCTAAAAAATTCAGCAAGCGTTTGAAATCGACGGTCTAAATTGAAAGCGCCTTAATTTAGGCAAATATGAACGACCGTCCCTAAACTAACTAAACTACTTAAAAGTTCTGGTTAAGGTTCACCGCTTTTGGGTCCGAATTGGTACATCATTTTTGCAAATTGTTATCACTTGGGGAGCCTTATCTCCTGCGGAGCGGTCCATTCGCCCATATCACTTTATCGCTAAGCGTAGAAACGACTTGTAAAATTAATTCGTAAATAGCCATAAAAAGATATTGTATTTAAGTGTCGACTGGATCGGGTTTTAGATAGCTGTAGAATAACGAACGGGTTTACTTCCAATATTAAGGGTTTTTTGTACTGCCGGCTGATTCTTCCTGTGCCGCGTAAGAGAAGCGTCGAGAAAGGAACTTTGTTACATCGAAGAGGTTCGTGGTGCTGGATCAGTAGCAATTCTTTGCACTACTTGATATGTAACTAATATTGTTTTATTTCTACATATAAAGTCAGATCTAAAATAAATTATTTTGTTCTCACATTAGTTTCATAACATTTGGTTTTCACGCTGTGCTAAAGCCGGATGAGTCAGATATAACAGTAATATATATATATATGTGAAGATGAGATTTGTCAGATAATTTAAGGGATGGTTTGTAAATAGCACCGAGGGTGTAATTACTCAGCCGAGATGAGTTGATTCGCCCGCAGTGCCACAAAAAGCGACTATTCAGAGAAGCCTATTAAGTCGCGCGGTTACCGCCACTGCTACACGAGCCTACAAACTGCTCCCAGTATACACTCAAACTGGAATGAGTATAACTTTAGAATATAATGTTAAGTTCCCTCCAAAGGACCATTCATTTGTCCGTTGAGTTACAATTTCTTATTAAATTAATGCTTACGTTAACAAAAGCAAAATAATGTCCTTCAATCCCTGTACATAATATAAGTTCTATGGGACGAGAATACCAAATGAACAAGCCGTGAACCGTCGGCCGCCGCCGCTTACGGACTTAGTAGCCGGTCTCCAATGGGTTTGTAGGATTGAAACTGTTTATGAGAATTAGTTAGAACAGTGTTAAGTGTTAAAAAGAATAGTAAAAAGTAAACAACTCAAGAACACAAATAATTTAGGTACCCATCACGGCGCTTATCTAGGCCTGGTGCCAGCTAACAAGCTAAGCTTCCCGTTGAATTAATCAGTGACAGCCGAGATCAGTGAGCCAATGACACGCTCTCAATTGCATCAATTGTGGTCAATTGTTTCCCGAGGACGTCCGCCGCCCACCGCCGCTGTCTCCCACATTATGTACTTGATTGGTATTGATCTACGGACTGACAGGTACTGTCGTGATACACCCCCGTGGTGCACGTCGACGGAACTGCATATTTGGGATGCGTACAAGCGTTAATTTAATGGTAAGAACAATCAAAGCGTTATCACACTTAAGCATACACGTTCGGAACTAAACTGCCTGGTTGATTGAGTGGTTGCTAATGCAACTACCGATCGACAGGTCCTGGGTTCATATCCCGCGTCGGATACTAAAGTTTACCACCATATCTGGTATTTATTTCGGCAGGACGAAGCATTTCGCTAAATTTTTCTTTCCGCCGACTGTCACAGAGTGAAACTCACTGCAGGGGCCTATTTTTCCCGGTTCATACAACCTGTAATTGTTCAAATACGCACTTAATAGGCCAGCTTCTTACAGCCTAGGCCACGTCTCACTTACCAACTGATGAGATTGTAGTCAAATGCATTAAAAACATTCCGCCAGATTTTAGAATGCAGAAGATTGTTCTAGAGTTTTGGCTGATTTCACAGGACACAGTTAAATACGGACTTAGAATATTTATTGAAAGACTGTATGTAATATATCTTAGCGTGAAAATTAAATCAAATGAACTCAATTAATGTAACAATGTCCAATCGGTGTTTTCATTAGCTTGGCTGTCGGAGGGTATGCGGGAGTCGAGAAGCATCTTGTTGTTCCTCGTCGTCGGTAAACAAGGCTAACTGGCTAAGCACAGAACTAAACAAGGTGATTGCCAACACTTGTTAACCACTCAATACTGCTAAAGTTGGACGCATTGCCAAATACTTCAATAAAATTAAAGCTTCTCGGTTTAGTAATAAGTGATTGTTCGAGTATCGTAGTTGGGTCTACATTCGTATCCAAGATTACAACAGAATGTTAAATAAGATACCGTATTTACATTCATGATACCAGCCCGACATCAAAGCGATAGCGTGCTACGTAGCCCGCATACACGGTAGCCGGAGAAATACCACCGCTACACGTTTTTCAACCTTGGAACAATTGGTACTATACATTTGTCTTTCGGTGTGAACTGTGTGGTTGCTAGTCTGCGTCTCATCATTTTAAAAAAGTCGTCACGTCATTTCTGCGTGGTGCAATATATTACGGGACACCAAACTCAGCTTACTCCACGATTATAATATTCTTCATTCCAATGAAGGATGAAAAACTATTTTAAGTAATATTTCGTTCTGAACGTAACATCTTGCCTGTAATCTCTGAATAAATCTGCAGAGGAGAGTAGCACACCATATTTCACCAGTTAAGTTTACGTCCTTTGATGGAATAGGTGATGAGTTAATTGCCAAACACTGGGCACAAATTCAGACTCCCAGCCACTACTAGAAATTTTAACTGGAAATTGTAGTTACAAAAATGCAATAGCATCCGACGTTTGTTAAGTCTACGTATGTCTACGTGTACTTGACTTGTGTCGCCATACGTAAGTCGCCATCACTTTACGGAAAGCTGTGAACGTCAATGAAGTTAATTAAACGAAAAATTATGTGTAACGTTTGAGCGCGTTGAAGTAGGATTTCTTTGTCATTGTGGCAGATGCGTACATACGCAAATCAAAGTACGTATATACGTAATATACGTACTTTGATCAAATCTGAGAAAACTTGAAAGAAGGGCGGGTTAAAATCATATCTCTAAATCGTTTTCGTGATATCCATTGTAACCATGCTTTTTTCGCAAAAATATGGAAAATACAGACATATATTTTTTAACGCAGTAATCGTTGACAACCACTGCCCACTAATATATTAAACCCGTCTCGCAGATACATACCCTTATTAATTCTAATAGCCTACATTTCAGGCCTTTGCATCGTGAAGCGAGGTTATTGTGAGCGCAGAAAGGACAGACGAGGGCCATTTTTTTAATAAGTACGCATTTATGGCAGATTTACAGACACAGATTACTTTTTGTAACATTTTGATAAAGTAATGGATTTTTTCCATAATATTTTACCACATTTTATCTTAGTAGACGTATCAAATCCTAGGCGTATTCAGTTCTTACAAATATGAAACACATGTGTGGTTTGTTACCATATCCAAATTATGAAAAAAAAAACGTAACATCACGCCTATAGTTCCCGAAGAGGTAGGGAGAGGCGTGTAGTACACTCCCTCCTTGCGTCGGTTACGTTTTGATGCCACATTGGAATAGCGGGTGATTCTAAGGCCATACACCAGGCACAAAACCAGACTTCGAGCCACTATTAGAAAATTTAAGTTAGAAAAATCCAATGCAGTATCCGAACTGGGATTTGAACCCATGAGCTCTCGATCAGCCGTCGCGCTCGTAACCACTCGACCAAGAAGCAGTCATCTCTAAATCATTTAATAACTATATTTAAATGTGTACTACAACACAACAATCTTCTGACAACAACTATTTTTCAGATTCTAAATATATCACCACTGGTGGCGAAGTACACTTCATTACTGTACTACTAAATGTAGTAAAGGTTTGTGTAAAGTAATGAATACTGACCTACTCGTTACATACGATTTGTGCTAGTACTCGTAATATCTATTATTTTTGTCTGTTTGTGTGTTCACATGTTGTTACGGAGTAAACTTCTAATTTATAAGCTAATTGAATACAGAGTTTTACTTATAAAACGGAAATAATGCGACAGCTTAAGGTTTTCATAATAAAATGTATTGTCAGTCTAGATATGGCGCGTTAGATATAAGACAATTTAAACAATATTTGTATTATAACATCAATTTCGACAAATCCTTGCACACTGGAACAACGCAATTTGGCCCCCATTGCGCGAAGAGCTGTAATTAGAGTGGTGTGCGCATTTTTGTAAACTAAGGCAATAGGGGCCGCCCCGCGCCCCGCGCCCCGCGCCCCGCGCCGCGGGCCTGTCTAATTGCCGTCCGCGACCTTTCGAATATTCAGCTTTTAATTTGGATCCAGATTCCGACTGCCCCGAGATTAAAAAAGTTTTTCATGTATTTTAGAACCCTCTGGTCAAGATTTTCAAACGGAA
Organism: Apyrrothrix (Melanopyge) sp. n. Burns01; assembly: GCA_018237605.1. Taxonomy (NCBI): domain Eukaryota; kingdom Metazoa; phylum Arthropoda; class Insecta; order Lepidoptera; family Hesperiidae; genus Apyrrothrix; species Apyrrothrix (Melanopyge) sp. n. Burns01. The sequence continues at coordinate 4,925 of DVPD01000753.1, forward strand.
GTGTACCTATTGCAACGTGTCGCGCGGTTATGCAAGAATGTTTATATTCTCATTTCTCATTTATTTTATATTTATGTAGAATTTTATGTAGGAGCCGATATATGTTAGACGTAATGAGATTTCATTCACACAGTCCTAGCGAGGAATGTCCGGGTCTGTTACCACTTGTTGAAATCGATAATTCTCGTCGACACCAGCGACTGACAGCGCTCGTGTCAGTTTGCGTGCGCTGTGAAAAACGTAACATTCTTTTCGGAAGTGACACTTCTTTAGAATCGTTGTGAATTGAAACTCAACTCGATGAAACGAAAAAGCGAAAATAAAAGAGTCGCGAGGAGTGGAGCGAAAAGGTAGTAAGCGCCGTGCAGAACGCGTCACTTAAACGTTTGATGGAATTACCATGGATGGCACAAAATCACTTTTGGATAATAGGTTTCATTTTGTTATGTGATGACATATATACGTTTTGCACTATGATTAGACAATTGATGTTGTGGTATTTCATTTTGGTATTGGCATTTTGGCGGTTCGCCTTATTACTCCATAGCAGGTGCTTTTCAGCGGCGTGTACTGGTAAAATTGCGTAAATTCAAATAAAATTTAAGAGCCCAGAGACAAAGTTATTGTTTGTATCGGCTAAATAAAACATGGGGCAGTTCTTATTGAGTGCGCATTAAATATCAGGAACCATCTCGCATCGCATATTTCAGCGCTTGCATAGTAACGAGTATTGATCCAAGCAAAGAAAATCGCCATTGTAATTTCAGACATCTGAAGCAAATTTATTTCCTTACATTAATTAAATATTTTCGCCATGGTGACTATAATATACCTATTATAATATGTGTCATAGAAATAAAGTAATATAAATTTCCCCATGTACATTTATAATCTGCTAGAATTTTTATTTCAATCGAGCATGGGCTCCAAACACAATTTTTAAAAATTATTATTTGGGCAAGCGTGTGGCCGCGATCCCTCCTGATGTGCGAGCAGAATACCTGGATATACCTAGCTAGTATCCTAAGTTACAGCACGAATACCTAGGAAAAGCATAGTAGTTCTTACTTTAAAGACTCGAAACGTGAAACCATACCGTCTATATCGAGGATGTTATGGTAACAACTGAATTGTTATCGTGTCGTACGCCTGCAGTTACATGACTCTTCTGGCTGTTGCTACTTACTTACTACTGACTCAGTCTGCCACATTACGGGCATAAGGAGTATGTACTATTTAATGTCACTATATGTATGAGTAAGATTTACAATAGGATTCAAGAGAAAAGGAGAGAAAAATAACGCATGCCGTATACGTTGAAAGTTTAATACAACCGTAATAATAAGGCACAGTGAACTCTTAAGCAGCGCGGCTTAAGCTCCACGGGAACTAAGCCGGCGGTGCTAACGCCTGAGTAACTCCACGAAACAATCTCGCCACACACAATTACCTACGTGCTCCGCACGCGGCGACACGAGCTTGGCGAGATGCGGCTGCAACTGAGGCACTTCTAGATAAAGGAAAGCCTTTATCTAGAAGTGCCTCAGTTGCAAAGTTACGTTACGTTTGTTAAGTTACGAATAGTAAAGTGATGTCATTAATAAAGATTAATAACATCACTTTACTTTTCGTAAACAGTAGTCTATGAAGATGGCTGATTACGACTAAATGCACTGGCCGCCTACGGGCCACCGCGTAGGCGGTATAATAAGTCCTGTTTTGCGCTTCTCAACCCGCATGCTTAGCGTGGGAATTATGGCCAAAAATCCCTCAGGAAGACCTATGTTCAGAGGTGGACTTAAACAGACTGATGATTATGTTGACTATCTGAAGTAATCGGATCAGAGTTGTACGAAATAGTGGATTGTGTTATGCATTTGCAGTTATATTGCAGGTGAAGGACTCTAAGATTTTTGTCCTTTATTATAGAAAAAAGTCACCAAAGGTTTCGTAACCGCAAACGTTAGTTATTTTAAGCGTAACAGAGTGTTGTATAATAAAATTGTGACAGGTTTGAAAAAGTTCAAAATCTTTAAATAAAAAACATCAACGGAACGCACTCAAAGTTGAGAATAACACACGGCTTATCCATGCTAGCCACACGAAGCATCTGACTTTGGCCAATCTAAGCCCGGCTTGGCTAAGTTAGCTATCTCTGAGCGACAACCTCATTAGAGCTCTATGTAGAGTCAATTACGTGTTGTTTCACCGCTCTACACCTGCCCCGCCACTTTAAACAGAGTTTGAGTTGCTTAGGAAGTTAGCTAAGCTTACTCGCTACTTTGTCCATGTATTTAGTAAGCACACATTATTGTGTTATAGTACTGGTTTTTAAAGTTATTCAAATATGGGATAGTAAGAAGTATGGGATAGGTAGGTGTCCTATCAGAAAGAAAACAGTTTACGCTCCAGTCTGCTCCCACTGGAGCAGTGCGGATTGGCAGACTTGTATGCCTACACTACTACATAGTTCATATATTGATTCATAATATTTGTACATACCTAATATGACACCAGTATTCATAGGCAAAGATAAGGATGTCCACGGCTACGGTCCTGGCTAACTTCTTCGTCTCTTCTCCTTATATTCTCATCAAAATCGTGAGAAGGCATTATTTCTACTCCAAATCCACGTCTCCTCTAATAGTAAAATGTGATAGTTTAAATCATTCTTTAAGTCGTTATTAAAAAGCAGAGTCATGAAATCTAGCGCAAGCGGAGAGCAGCGTGGAGAAAAAAAATTTACGTGTCTAACAAAGAGCGTCCTCCGGTAAGCCGGTTAAAAAGCAATTCGAGTGGCGCCATCTTGCGGATGTATACTCAATTCGCTAGTTATTTTATTTTAATTTCTCCTAGTATTGTTTTCGTGATGGTATCCCTTCATTTCTTCGTTTCCTATTTTATTTTCCTTGAAGTATTCCTCGGTTCACTGTTGAATGTATTGTATTAAATTTCATATACGTAACAATACGCCTGTATTTCTCCCGTATGTAGGCTGACGAGTGTAATACACTTCCAGGATTTACTAGTTCTGTTATGTGCCATTATGTAATAGTCGGTAAGCCTATTGTCATACACTGGACATAAATACAGACTCCGAGTCACTACTAGGAATTTCGAGTTAAAATTATCTAATCGGGGATTAATTCCAGGTATTCAGGGTCCTGATTGATGGGTTCGAATACAGGATCACCAAGCCAACTAGGCAGTCAAAAATATAAAACAATATTTATATCGGGAATTACAATACAATTAGATTGAAAGTGTAAGGTTTCGGAACGGGTCGATAACAGGCCGGTAATATGCAGTTTAAGATTAAAGTCTGAATGCAAACTAGGATGCATCATGTTACCACTCCTCGACAAGATACGGGTGAATTGTAAGTTATCAGCGGTCAGGTGAGTTACGGCGCGGGGCACGCGAGCTACGCGCGGGTCAGCGGTCTATTAGCGGGCCCAGTTCACACGATCTGGCCGGCGCCGGCGCGTCTGGCGGTGGAATGCAATAACGAATTTCCAACCATTTACTGTGCAGTTTATTTGTTTCTCAAATTGATGTGTACCCAACGTAGTATTGTGCTCCTTATTAGATATCATTGGTAATTATGGAATTATTGTTATCTTGCGCATGTAGAATACTGCACAGTTTCGCGCAGTACGCAGTGTCTGCCTCGAGGCTTTTAATGTACGATGGAAACAGTCAAAATTGCGATCGTTAATATCTCCTTTATTTCGTCGAAAATTATATAGACATGTAGGTATACAAATGTTTATGTTTGGATACACATATTTTCAATGTACCTCTCCGCGAGGCATTGCCGCCAGCGAACATTTCTGATATCGGAAAAGGGACTGTTAGAAGAAAATACAAATTAGAAGTTGTCCCCTAAAGGTCCCCCGGGAGGGGGCAGTTATTGATGACTCGTATTACGGCAGCCACGTTACTATTCGATATTTGATCCTCGCTGTTCGGTAAATCGAATTTTGCTTTAATAAATACGATACATAGATTTCATTTATGTTACAATTTTGTTCAACTAATTGTCAATAACAGAAGCTTGCGAAATCCACGGGGAAATTAGTTCCGAACTCTATTATATCATCACAATATGGGAGTAAAATTTGGTCCCAAACAATACAACTATAATATGGGAAGGAGTGGAAGTTATAAAATTCCATCCAGTAGCTTGGTACAGGAATGGTCGGCAAAGTGATTAGATATGCTTAATAATAATGAATTTCGTGTATTCGTAACATGACTGCTGTAGTGCCCGACTCGAGATTAGAACCCAGCATTTTTCCATTGGCAGTCGCACTTGCACCCACTTGACCAACGAGGTAGTGTGTACTGCATACTTCTACCGCTTCGCAGGTATCATAGAATAACTCCTTGCACGGTATTACGTCCTCATACATAGGCGTGTGTAGATAGGTGAGTTATACGAACGTAAGCATAATTTTATTATTTTATAGACGTTTTCGAAATATAATAAAATACCTAGATGTAAATTTGATAAGTTGTGGCTCTTCAGTACAGCGACTGGACATGGAACGCGTTCAACTTTTACGTTAATTTGTAGAAAGCAATTATTCTGGTTTTGCTTAGATGGGTAGCAATGTTTTCAGTACGTACATCAGCTGTTGACTGGTCGGCGCCGGGGTGCGTGCTGCACTGACCGAAAGCTCTCATCCGGCTTAAGCTGCCAATGTAAGCACACTGCTTGTAAACGTAACGCAGTCGTTGCTCACTGTCCCTGTTTTGTCGCTGATCACATACTCGTATATTCTGTGAAAATAAGCAAAGTCAAATCCTGTTCATCGTAACACGGGGTACAAGTAAGTTTCAAAATTGGTTCTCCAGTTGTTCAATGTCGGCTGCAACCGTCCTACGCGGGCGGGATAGTTGCTATGTTGTATCTCAACATTTCACACCAAAACATAGCGGCGTAGTGGGATATAGCCGCCCTTCTCCCCTCTAGGGGAGATCTGTCTTCAGCGGTGACATGGCAGTGGATTCCGACGAATTTCATGCGATTCATAAACTCGTGAACCAATAATATATGAAAGTATAACGTACCGATGCAAAACAATGCATTCGTAATGGCAATAATTTTATGATGGGCGGTTGAAAAGTTGATGCCATAAAATTTTATGATGTTTGAAAGTAATACTGAACGGTTTATGTAGCGCACTGCTTGTTATGGGGTAAAAAGAAGGGTTTTATGATTCGAAGCAAGCATTTACGGATAGATGCATTTACGTATATAGATAATTTAATCACATACTTTTGAGGGTTTATATACTCAAGTAGATAATAAATACTGCAAATTTATCAGTAATATATTAATGTAGGTCAATTATTGGACATCAGTACTGAATCATCCTACTAAATGAATTCAATTGATAAATAATATTTGATTAGTCTACATTAATTATTAAGTATTAGTAGGTTAATATATTTGAAATACTCAGTCGGTCCGTCATTGTGTATTTACTAGTATTGCTACTGGATATTAGTACATTATGTGTTCAGTGGTTATATGGAAATTTTATCTAATAAATGAAA
>DVPD01000754.1:0-10488 GCA_018237605.1 Apyrrothrix (Melanopyge) sp. n. Burns01
TTTCCAGAATTTGGATAACTTCTTGGCGGGAAAAAAATTCAATACCCGAGAGGCAGTACAAAATGCCTTTGAAGAATTTGTTGCCTCTCGTCCAGCCGATTATTTCAAGAAGAGCATTAATAAGCTACCAATGCGTTGGCAAAGATGCATTGATTGCATGGGTGATTACTTTGATTAATAGAAGTAAAAAACAGAAAAAATATGCTTTATTTATTTCATAAAAAACGATAATTTTATAGGTAAAGACCTATTATAAAAGTAATTGATTATTTTATTTAAAAACTAGTTATAACCAATACTCGCCTCATCTATTTTGCCGGAATAGGTCAAACATTTGTTGATGGGAGTCAGAAATTCTTAAAATAGACGTGCGTGCGTGAAGAACGTGATGTAAAAAACACGTCAGGTCTGTAACGATAGAGTCATTTGGGGATCGGTGATATCTATCTACCCCGTAAGGGATTCAGAGTGTTTATTATATACATAATACAAATATATGAATTTATCAATATTCTGTAAACTTCTACAGCGTGATTTAAAATATTTGCATTGCGTTTTCTTTAGGATCAGTAGAACATGGTCAACATGGAACATATAGAATATAACATACTCGATACACTCGGTATTACTTGTGCTTAATATGTTCCGTCACTGCTCAGAGATTTAACGTTCCCACAGGACGGGCGTGGTTTTAAGGACCTACAGGTTGCCATGGTAACGAACAAATTGCTTTCCCTGTAGCGATGAATGAACAAATTGAATCCGCATTTCTGTTCATTTATTTGTATAGTGCGTCCGGGATTTTGGTGGAAATAATTTATTTTAGTCGCGATATATCCGTCATTATGGACAATAATGTAAAATTAATGTGTTAAAAATGGACTCGTACACAGATATATATCCTTGTTGTTTGTGAAACCGAAAACTGAACATACGAACGAGTTTGAAACGGGTAAAACAAGTAGAAAGGCGTGACACAGAGCCATTGAATTTAGAATACGCGATATGAGCACGAATGTGGGAATAATTTATTCAAGTTTATTTGAGATATCTAAGTAATTTTTTGTTATTATTCATGTAAATGTAGGAAATTTATTATACATTAAAATAAAATAAATTTATTATGCTTAAGCATAGTTTAATATCAGCTAAGTAAGGTCAAAGCACTGTCCTATTCCTTTCGTAGGGATATAAAAAAACATTTAATATTGATTAGTTTGACCGGTTTTATGGATTCTCGATAACAGTTACTTAATTAGCAATTACGTCAGCAGACATGGCGGCGATAATGTGTTTAACCGATTACATTGTTACTGTATGGTAACCTCCCGAGCTGCCATCAGCGCGCGCCGCGAGACTAACAGTACGTCACCGCGCTGAGTCACAGCGGTGCTCAGCGGGCGAGGCGAGCGCCATACTTCGGCCACTCGCTGTACAGTATCTAGAGAACGAGCGATTGGTGGAACAGCCGGTCCGTCTGTCTGAATCACTCCGCATCCGTCCTCCAGCCAGTGTCGGTCCGCGCACGCGCACGCTCACACGCCCGCGCGCCCTTATCAGTGCGTGTAAGCAACGGTTAGTTGCACCCACCGTGTGTATGACTGTGGAATATAGTTTGGCGTGTCCGTTACTATCGGTGAGTTACACGCTTCCTGTTTCGGTTATATATAGATACCCAATTACCGACCTCCCAACAAAAATAGCGCCAATAAATACGTGTTTGTACTATAAAAACATCGTTATTAATAGATCATGTATAACATTTATCGTCGTATTAAAAGTTCTCGGTCTATTATTGTTGGTGTGTATGCGGTTATTGTACAGGTGTGATGTCACGGGGTTTACATGAATAAAGAGGCGGATTTTGGCTCCGCTTCGTGTACTTTACAATATTATTCAACCTCAAAACGCTTGTGTTTCACAATGATCTTAATTTAGCTCGTGTAGTATATCCTTTTTTTATACTTCGCATTATCATTCACCCAAACAGATTTATTTGATGTCTGACAGAGTCAGAGTACAGTTTGTTTTGATAATCAAGGCAAGTAGTGTTACTACTTTATCGTCGACATTTTTTCCTCGAAGGTGTTATGACAGCATTAAAAGGAAACATTCAGATGTTATTATTTACTTTAATTTATTGTTTATATTGTATTAATCTTCAGGTATAATTAGGCATATAAATATGTATGACACAAATTATGGCGCGCACATAATTCGGGCGTCTGCTGCTGACCGTGGTAACTTTAAAAATGCAATCTGGCAACATTTAATTAATATTCGGCAGCTAAATAATTTTGCGTTTGTTAAACTATTGAGTCTTACCTAAATATTTTGTCTCACTGTATTTAGCTAAGGTTTTGCCCATAATATAAACACTTAGAAATATTTGTATGGTGGGCGATAAGTCATCAATAAAAGCAACGGAAATGTGTATAAACAATATTACTCAATCCCTGTAGTACCTAATGAGTCAGAACATTAGTATGGATCACAAGATTGAACGGAAACTGTAATTAGTGTGACTGAGATTCGATTAGTATGTTTTTGGCAGTCGAAACTTGATTACATTTTCGAAACTTTTTATGTAATTTCCGACCACAGCCCATAATTTGAATTCACTGCCCATTATTTTAATATCTAAATATTTGATTAACTTATTATCCATCATTCAAGTATTTTTTCATTAAAATGTTAAAAAAAATTATGCCTAAACTTTATTAAAACTGACAGTTTGTCACTGTCAATGTCACCAAGTTTGTCACTGTCAACGGCAGTCATCGCCAAGTGTTGTCAGCTGCTACCAACAGGCTTTTTGTCTATCTATAGGTAACACACTACTGACTATATGCACGGACCCTAAGTCGTTCTAATGTTATTGTTTCATTCGATATAAGTGCATTTTTGATTGTTAATTTCATACTCATTGTGTATGCGATTCTTCTGTATATCTACAAATACGTAAAATGTATTAAAATGAAAATGTTGTTATCGCCCGAAATCTTTCTCCCTAAAGATGTAAAGGGCTGACCCTTTTTGTAGTTTCCGTCATAACCATAATGCCTTTTTCTATTTATAAAGGGAAAAGTACACTTTGTGTGCCTATGTTATTAATGATTTGTCTTTTTTATTATTTCCTTGCGCAAAGATTTGTAGAAATATTTGAGGATACAAAGGAAAATATCTTGACCTTTTGAATAAAATATTACATTGTTATATATGTTAGTTTGGGAGTCAGAAAAATCCAATGGTGCACGACCTGGGATTTGAACACAGGACCTCGCGATCGGCAATCGCACTTGCAACCAACACGACCATCGAGGCAGTGTTAATTAAATATAAAACGGGCAATAATAAATTGATAGTAAAAAACGGAAATTAATCGACCTTTGTATAGAAAAGCACATGTTTTCGACTCATAGAATCCGACCCCGCCATTCTATTCCGTCCTCTATTGTGTTCGTCTCTACTGGAATGGAAAATGTATTGTCGTACGTCAACTGTTTCTTAATGACGCCTTTTGTATTTCCTGATGATGCATTTCGAATGTTAACGTTAATACTCTCCATTCTGAGTACAATATCTAAAGATTATGAGAACAACACACGATAAATTGTGAGATTAGCACGATATAAATATTGGTAATACGTGTCACGTTATCGTACTTTACATGAACGAAATTAGCCGTCTTAGGGATTTATACAAAATGTAACAAAGAAGAACTGTGATTTTTTCAAGACGAATTTACATGTTATTGTATCAGTATGGAAATAAGTATAAATATATCTGTAATATATTTATACTTATTTATCTGTACATTTGGCTCTCTGCCTACCCGGTAAGGAACCTGGCGTGAGTGTATAATAATAGACAACATAATGTTTGAGTATGGTTCTGTTCAATAGAAATTTATTATTATGAGCGATTATATAATGTTTGTTTATGCATTCATATAAACATGTATTAAATTAGGGAATATGTATATGATAAAACTGTCAAGATGAAATCAGTGGTATCTCTACATATTATCAAGAGTCATCATTCTCAACCCGTAAACTAAGTGTATTTGAATGTTACTGTAGTTAAATAGTCCGAATATTAAGTCAATCGTCGGTACATCAAGGTAAAGAGAATTCTTCGCCTCCTGGGGCAGTATGGACATGTCGTAACATGTTCAGTCATCATCATCATCAGTAGCAGCAGCAGCAGCAGCAGCAGCAGCAGCAGCAGCAGCAGCAGCATCAGCATCATCAGCCTATTACAGTCCACTGCTGTACATAGGCCTCCCCTGGTTGTGCCCCATAATCCCTGGGCATACGAGTTGCGGATCATTTTGAGTACGAAAATGATTATGAAACAGGGCTAATAATAAATAATGTTTTTATGGTTAAATATTGGCTTATTATTTAGATGTATAAAATATAATACATCCATGCATACATATCCTGTCGCCAGGTCCCACGGGGTAGGCAGAGAGCGCAAAGTTCCAAATGTCTGTAACCTTATAAACCTGCCGTGCTTCTTCCACATTCATCACTCTCTTCATACATACACACTGGTTGCAATCAAGTAATTATAATACCGGCATTAAATATTAAAAACAGACTATAAGGATTTTTTACGTAACATCATGCCTGTAATCCCCGAAGTGGTAGGCAGAGGAGTGTAGTACACTCTCACGTTTTCATCAGTTACGTTTACGTCCCAATATGGAATAGGTCGCTCGTTTGCTACTTTCTTTAACAACAAGAAAGGAATTTTTAAGTCATAAATTATTCATTAATTTAACACGTAAAAGATTTTCGTTTTAGGTACCCATTATGTACTTATCGATGTGTTTTCTATATATGAAGTATGTACTCGTATGTATGTATGCAATAAGTATTTGGCTGATTGAGACATTTAACAGTATTCACAGTAGCAAATCCAATGCATAAATATCGTAAATCACATCTACCACGTTCTATTTGCCGGCTTCGAACCCGTTAAGCTTCGACTGGGACGCACAAAAACTCCCAATGTATCCGAGCTCATTAAATTTCCGCCTCATTATCATCGCAGTCGCGTTGCGCAGCGAGTCTGTTTTCGCTTGTTAGTTGCACTGTGTTCAATTATTAACTGCAATACACACACTAATGTTAGAATGTTATTACTATTTTTAATTATTATTCTTATTTAGTCACGCCTGGTCTCTTACGGGGTGGCCAGAGAACACCGAGTGCCAAATATCTTTACACTTACCGACCTGATGTGTTTTTTCTATGTTCATTATTTTTATTTTATCATTATTATTTAGTCACGCCCGGACTCTTACGGGGTGGCCAGAGAACACCGAGTTCTAAATCCTTACAAATTATAATTGCCCAATTACAGACCTGATGTTTTTGTTCTATATTCATTGGTTTCCTTTTCCACAAAAGAAATTTATTACCTTTGTCTTTATTATAGTGATGATAGCATAACAGATATTATTGTCAATGTCTTGTATTTTGACCCAGCTGGCACTTCTCCCAAACCGTATATAATATACGTAAATATACCACGGAACATTATCGAAGAGCCACGGTGCCACCGCCTACTTCTATTCCAGCTTGTTCTATAACATTCGTATACTCGTATACTCGTGCTGAATCTAGTTAACTGTCTAAATAGATATGCATTTGTTATTACACTAGTGTATATATCATCACTACCATCACGCCCTCACCACCACGACCTCTCAACACCACCACCACCACCACGACCACCCCCACCCCCACCCCCACCATCACCATCATCATCACCATCATCATCATCATCAACCTTTCCATAGTTTTACTATTAAACACAATTCGCCACTCAAAACGAGTGGGGCTAAGGCCGTGTGTGTAATTTAAAAAAATAACGCCTTGTTTGCTTGTAATACACGCGGTCGTTAAAATGTATGAGTCTGGCTTTCTGATGAGGAAACGAAAGTGGAACAAGCTAAGTGGACTCTACTCGCTCCTTGCAACGGTTCTGAATGAAGCTTTCATCACTCAAACAACTATTATATATATTTTTGTATATCAGTAAATATACAAAATAATAGGTATTCAGAAATATTTGAATACCTATTATTTCTCTTTTGTGTATCGAATCCTATTAAAAACCTGTTACATATTATTTTGTATCGGTATATTTTTCAAATATCGTATGTATAGATTTTATTTCTCTTTTGCACTCCTCATTCCCGAAGCAAGCAGATCAATTAGGATAGAGATATTTCGCATTCGGTGATCCCAGTCTACCCCGTATGGGACCTGGCGTGTTTCAATTGTCATATGTGCATTATTCAGTGTTTTCGATCGCTTCATTAAAATTGGAACGCAGTCAGCGCTCGAATTTTATTTTCGCCACTCATAAAATATTCAATCCAATTAACCTGGCCACGAGAAATAGTCTGTTAAATTTATTTGCGCCAAAATTGAAAATGTAACACTGTAATGTAACCATATTCTTTTTTTTTTAATACCTCTCTCTTTATTTTTTATAATTTTTAATCGTAAAATAGGAAAATGGAAAATAATTAAAGCTGAATAGTTTTTATGTAGGAGTTATTATTACGGCAATCTCTGTCTATCTGTAATAATAAGGATATTTGAAACTTGGAACTCCACATTGTTTTGTATTCTCGTCACACAGACTGCTACACGAAATCTGTGTTTTTATTATTTATTGTAGTTTTTAAATATTTAATTGTCTTTTTTATTTAATTTTTTTTTAAGTGTTGGATTACCAATATACTTACCGCTCTTTTTCGTTACCATCCGTTGTACTTCAATGTTGTCATGATGTGGCGATATAAAAAATATTTTTCTTTCTTCATTTCTTTCTTTCTTTCCTTATTTTAATAACTGGACCAGAATGAAGGGGAAAATTATCGGAGTTCGACAAAAAATAACTTTGTTATTTTCTGCTTTTGTCTGTTGAGTTTTGCGTTTTCCTAACACATAAGAACAATCGACCAAACGATTACTGGTTCTCTTTCCGTTGGCGACACGTGTTCCTTTAATCGTATAAAAGCTCATGCAATCCCTTCAGGAGGTAAATAAGCCCACGTCATAATCCGTCGCAGTTTATTGCAAAATGGTTATGTTCACCGTCTTTTCTGCTAGTTCTTCTTTTTCAATTTCTCGCCAAATATTTTGCGAACCCCAAGGGACGCCGATGGCGATTTATACATTTGTACCAGTAATCAGTAGAACCAGTAATTGTCTGGTTAGCCTGGCTATAAAAACATGCGTGAGTTGAACTAGCATATAACTATAATAATAAAAAACGAGAATTTATTTATTTATTGGATCGCCAACATAAGAGACAGTGTTCACAATCAAGAATTAAATAAAATTAGTCTTTTTTTGGTGAAATTTATCTGCTCTCACATCATGCATAAAGATATACATATATTGAACAAATTAAATGAAACTGTCTAAATACTTTTAATATTTTGAAAATAGAAATTTAAAAAATTCTTCGTTATACTAAGTTTAATTTCGTATTCAATTACCTTGCGTTGTATGATCCTAATATGGCATGGCAACCGCCTCGCCGGAGCGGGTCATTGGCGACACGGTTCCACTGAGGTCTGCTGGGCACATATGGAACACGACGTTCCATCGTCAGTGCAACATATGGTACAATAATGAACAATTCATGCAGTACACGTGTAAATATGGAGCTTTTTTCACCATCGCCATATGACGACTTGAAAAATGTTCGACCGTGACCCCTTCTTCGTGTATATGTAATGCGATATTATTATATCACCGCGCCTGGTCCCTTACACGGTAGACAGAGAGCAGCGAGTGCCAAATATCTTTATAATTTCAAATCGAATGTGCTCGTTCCTTCCACATTCATCATTCCCGTCATATACCCAAACCAGTTTCGAACCTGTCTGAACTCCCCCATCAGGTGTACTAGAATATATAATTAATATTCAATGGTAAATTATATTATATAACAACTGCTATTTAATTAATTTTGTATTAATCGTATATTTTCCTGATCACCTGTTGAATTGAAACCGAAACAACGTTAAAATTTACTTCAGTGTGTCTGTTTAATGGAAGCAAAGTATTCGCTTTTATGTCCTCGCCATTTATAGATGTGTGTCGAATGCTCAGGTCGTCAGACCAGCTGGTAGGAGGCACGTAGCTGGATCCAAGGACCGGACCGGACTGGCCCAGGACCGGACCGGCCCAGTACCGGAATGGCCCTGCACCGCGTGGAGTTGTGCCGATTAGGACAGATCTAAGTCTCATTAAGGACTTATAAAGGCTGATGCATAGCTGAATGAATGAATTTAATGATTTTTGTTGAGTTTCAGTCGTTTTAATCAATTTTTTTTGTACTGCTTCTATAAATGACTCATCTTTAATTCTAATCTCATGTCATAAATATTTACTATTATTTATATTGATTTCGCTTATGATAAGTGTTTCATTATCATTTCCAGTATTTATTCATGCCTAATTATTTTGAAGAACGGTGATTAAATTCATTGTATTAATATCACATAACGCTTAAAGATAGTTAACTTAATAATCTAAATGGTATTGGCGTGAAAATAATTTACAGTAGTCTTGGCTATTGTTTCGTCTTTAATTATATCATCATCCCAGGTCCCTTACGAGGTAAGCAGAGACCACCGACTGCCTAATATTTCTATCTTTGGCTATTATTCAATATCGTTAAATTTTTTATATGTAACACGTAACATCACGCCTGTAATTCCTATTTAGTTTAATACATTTTTGTTTAATATTCTCATTAAATAGAGCACAATAAGCACACGTTGCATGGAACGTACCAAATACGTATTTATTGGAAAATGAGAGTATTACACATTCCTCTACCTAACCCTTCGGGGAGATACAGACGTGATGTTATGTTACAATAAGCAAAACTGTTTCCCCTCTGGATGGATGGCGATAAAGTTTCCGTTGAATCGTTTTAAATGTTAAGACGATCGAACTGAAATGATTTCAATTCGACCTTGGCCATGTACACGATTCCGTAAATAACCAGCGCCAACAGCTGTGTATCGCTCCTTTTCACGTTCAGTGATTTCACTTTGGAGAATTCACCATCAAATACTGAGTATTATGGTCGTCATAGACGGAATATGTATTATGACATGTAATATAGCAAGGCATATTATGATATATTACAATATATTTAATGCAGCAACGCACGAGTGACCGCGCGCGTAGTTATAATATGTTTTTTTTACGTCATCAAAATATGTGAACTTAATATATAGCAAGACATATTATTGCGCAGGTATTGACCGCACCGATACATATTATCGTCTAATTTGCACAGTATATTAATATATATTATAGCTCCGTCTATTGGCTACCTTTATTGCCATTTTCAAATTCGAGATTCCTGTAGTAGCTCGAAGTCTGGATTGTGCCCGATATATCTTAATAGGCTCACCTCCATGGGAAGTAAAACAGAAATGCTGAAAAGTTGCAGTACTACGCTCCTCTGTTTACCCCTTCAGGGAAATAAAGGCGTGATGTTATGTTAAATACAAATCGACATCTCCATCGCCCTCTGTGATGTAAACCTTTGTGATGGGGGCTCGATAAATGTCAATATCTGTTTAGGTCCCAACTGGCTCTATAAATATTCATTAGAACACAAACTTTACTGTCAATAATATTGGCCCCGCGGTGTGTATTATTATCAATTTTATTTTTAATGCTCCCCGTAATTTATCGAGATTTAACATTACATTTTATTTACTTAACTTTACTTTGTATTTACGTAATATTACATTTTGTTTACTTGTTGTAACATTTACTTGTTGTAGTTATTTAGTATAACATATTGTTTACTTGACATTACATTGTATTTATTTAATAAACCTCTTTGTTTACTGAGAATTTACTTTATATTATATTAACATGTAGAAGAAGAACGTCAGATTTGGCAGCATAGCGAGAGTTGGCAGTCGGTGTTCTCTACCTACACCGTAAAAGTCTTGATGTGACTATATATTAATAATAATCTTGTTTTAATACCTATTGTATAAATTAATGTTGTTTACGCACGTTACGTTTAATTAACTAATATTGTTTAAGCATAAAATGTTTAATATTTATCGCCATTAATATCCAGTATTTCAAATGTTCAGGAAATATGTGTTTTGTTTAGCTTGCATATTCATGGCGATATTACTATAATTTGTTTGCGTGGTTCCATCGTTGTCATGTTCAATTATTAATAGAAGATTAACCATGGAAATTGTAATTTCTATATGCAAACTCTTGTTAACATTGACTCAGATCGTAATTATTCCAAGGAGAATGAGCTGAATATGAAATCTTCTCAGGGTGCAATAAAGGAAACTTTGTGAATAAATAAATAACATATAATGTTTTTTAACTTATTAATGACTGCCTCGTTGGTCGTGTTGGTTGCAAGTGCGACTGCCGATCGAGAGGTTTTAGGTTC